>APFE030177765.1:900-26565 GCA_000404065.3 Pinus taeda
CTTATCCGCTGAAGATTCCACATGGGAGGATGAGAATTTTATACAGAAGCATCCAAAACTACTCAAGCGTTGAGGACAACACCTTTTTGAAGGAGAGGGGCATGTTAGGTCTCTATAATACTAGTGGTTACCCCATTACTATCGTAGTTGTATCCATTATTAATATTGTTGTGCCCTTATTGCCCCCATATTGTTATTATTGTGCCTCATAGAATCCCTCTATTATTATCTTTGTGCCTTTATATTATTATTGTTAGGTCGGCTGGGTTATATTGTGACTCCTTAGACTCCTATATATAGAAAGGTGGTTTTGCCATTTGAATCATCAAAGAATCATTCATTTGTGTAATGTAAAGGAGGTTGCCCCCTCGAAGAGGCTGAATTCTAAGGCGTTGATCTATCTTTTCTATCTTTTTGTGAGCTACTTTGATAATAGATCCTCAAAGGCTTATGCAAATAGCCAGTTCTAAAAGGGGACACCATCCATCTTCTTCTTCCTCTTCAATCATACAGTCTAAAGAATTATAATCATTTGACCCCTATAGTAATATCCCATTTGATCCTGATTACTCCCATTTATCACCTAGGGTTGCTGAACTTCTAAATAAAGGAGTTGATTTTAAGTCAACCTACCTTATTCATTCGTTAGAATCTCATCGAATACCCACATTACCACCAGGATCACCTAAAAATGAATCTGAGTTGGGTGTTGATCTACCAGAATATAAACCCACAGATTTCATATCCCCTTCCACATATCCATTTCCTTCCATTTTTGACCGACCTGAAGCTTCTTCTTCTAAACAATCTGAGGAGACTTTCTCTATATATACTGATCCCCTCTTTGAAACAAAAGAAGGTATTCCTTTACAGGTCCCAAATCTATTTCTTAAGACTCCATTGAAGTCTTTTAGGAGATCTCCTCCTCCTTCACCTCCAACTAGTTTATCTACCCCTAATTCACCATCTTCTTCCTCTACTTATTCATCCTCTACATCCACACAAACACCACATACTCCACCTGGACAACCTCATACACCTCAAGCACCTCATATACCTCAAGCACCTCATACACCACCTACTACCATGGCTTTCCAACCTATTGTACAGGCTAGATATGCTGCCTTAGTCTTACCTAATAACCTTGATGCATTCCCAGCTGGATACTTAAAATACCTTCCCAAGTACAATGGAGAAACTGGTCCCTCAGCTGAGGACCATCTTCAAGCCTTCCTATACTTTGTAGACAACATGAATATTGAACAAGAAAATGTTTATATGAGATTTTTTGTACAATCACTTGAAGGAAATGTGAGGATTTGGTTTAAGTAGTTACCAGGAGCTTCCATTAGAAATTAGGAAGAGCTTACAACCATATTTAAAAATCAATGGGGTGTGAAAAAGGATCCTCTTTACTTCCTCATAGAATTTGAAGAGCTTAAAAGGAACTTTGGTGAACCAGTATCAGATTTTATCGAAATATTCAATAAACTCTATCACAAAATGCCTGTTGATTGTAAGCCCCCTATAGCAGCAACTAAGTCTAGATTTTCTAAATCTTTTGATGATGACTTTACTGTTATGATATGAGAGAGAACTTCAAGAACTCTTGAGGATATACAAACAAACGCTATAGAAGTAGAAGCAAATAGGGCAACCTCAACTTCTTTAAAACTGAAGGAAGAAAAGGCCCAAAGAAAACTCAAATATGTTCAAGAAGCCTCTAGTTCCTCTAAGACTAAGTCATAAGACTAAAAAATAGATGAAATAACTTCTCTTCTTAGAAACCTATCAAATAGGATTTCAAAGATTGAGACCCAACCTAGGACAATACAACAAACAATTACTAGACCCCAAAATCAAAATCAAGGTCAGTATAAAAGGATTCCACCACTACAAATTCTTCAGAGACCCAGCAATGATCAACAGGTTCCTACTCCTCTATTGATAGATGACCAACAACTTGATGATAATACTATGACAATTACTATAGATATTAATAATATGGATTTTTCTTCCAATCAAACATCCATCATTCCTCTCTCACAACAAAATTAGGTTCAATAAGATCAAGAAGCTTCACAAGTCTCTAAATATCATGCTTTCTCTAAATTTTTAATTGCAGAATTAAACAAGAGGTATGATCTTAGGCCTAGGCCTGGTCCTGGGAGACCTCCAAAGGAAACTCCAGTAATTGAACCACGTACCAAGACTGCTGAAGCTCGAACAACTCTTATTCAACCCTTAGATCAGTCAATTGGTACTACCCAAGATGGTAAAACCATTTTGACTACATTTAATGTTGAAAAAGAATTAGAGAGGGTTAAGATGCCAATTCGACTGTCAAAACTTTCTTAAAACCCTGGTTACAAAATCCAAGTCACAAAATGGATAAAAAATACCTCGGTTGATGCTGAAGGTGATGTCATAAGTCTGCAATATGAAAAACCAACATTAGTTTTTGGCCCTAGTTCAGACATGATAGATGAGATAGTTCCTCCTTTCTAGGTCTTGTTGTACCAAATAGGGGGAACTCTATAGATGGATATGTCATGTGCTACTATTCCTATTTATGGAGGAGAGAAATTGAGGTTATACAGAGAGGTAAGATTTATACATACTGTTTGTAAGACTGACCAACCAAGGAACCATCCAATTTACGCAATAGATCAATACTTTGGTTGTTTTCAACTCACTTCAAACCAACATAAAACTCAATTCAAAATTGAAGAGGTAGTTGAAAGTCCTGAACCAAATCAAATTGAAATTTGGAAACTGTTCTTTGATGGCTCTTGCACGAAAGATGGGGTAGGAGTTGGAGTATTTTTAATTTCAATTGAGAAAGAAAATATAACCCAATCATGTAAATTAGATTTTGAAGTTACCAATATTGTTATTGAATATGAAGCTTTCCTTTTAGGATTACAATTAGCCAAAAGCTTAAAAGTTCAAAACTTAAGTGTTTTTACTGATTCAAAATTTATTGTTAAGCAAGTAAGAAATGCTTGTTAGACCAAGCATCCTAGACTTAGGTCCTACCGAAATGAAGTATGAGATTCAATTGAAAACTTCTTTGATGCTTTTAATTTGACTCATATTCCAGAGATCATAATATTCATGCAGATGCTTTAGTGGTTTCTGCTAGCTCTTTTAAAATTCCTGATCATACTGATGTACTCTATTAGATACAAGTCAAATATAGGCCATCTATCCCAGATAATCTGAAACATTGGCAAATATTTTAAGATGATGAACAGTTGAAATCATTTCTGCAGGTAATAGATGATTTCAATTATCTATTAATTTTATTCAATTATCAAATAATTTTATTCCAAAAGGACTCATTCCTTTAGAAATATTGTTTTATCAAAATGATGTCCTCCGAAATCCTCAGTCCATTTCTTCAGAAGATGACATAGAATAGATTAACATTGGAATTAATGAAGATATAAAAAACATCAAAATGTGTGCATGTCTAGACCCTGAGATCAAAGATCAATATCTTAAGTTACTTTAAAATTATAAGGATGTTTTTACTTGGACCTATGCTAATCTAAAGACCTATGATACTTCATTAATACAACATAAGATTCCTTTGAAGCCAGAAACAAAACCTTATCAACAGAAACTTAGAAGGATAGATCTAGCCCTTCTACCAACTGTAGAAAGGGAGATTAAGAAAATTCTAGATGCTCAGATCATCCTCTCTCTTAGATATTCTAATCGGGTTGCAAATCTAGTTCGTGTTAGAAAGAAAAATGGAGAAATAAGACTCTGTGTGGATTTTAGAAATTTGAACAAGGCATCATTAAAAGATAATTATCCTTTGCCCAAAATGGATCAGTTACTTCAAATGGTTTCGGGAGCAAAAAGACTTTCTATGCTTGATGGTTTTTCAGGTTACAATCAGGTAAATATTGATACAATAGACAGAGAGAAGACAACCTTTACTACACCTGGGGTACATTCATGTACACTAGGATGCCATTTGGCTTAACCAATGCTAGAGAAACATTTCAGAGAGATATGGACATAGCTTTTATGGGTTAGGTAAATAAATTTGTGGTTATTTATCTTGATGATATAACTGTTTTTTCTAAATTTGATTGGACACATCTAAAGCAACTGATGAAGGTTTTTGACAGCTGTAGAAACTTTGGAATATCATTGAACCCTAAGAAGTCCTTGTTTGCTGTCAAAGAAGGAAAACCGTTGGGCCATATAATTTCAAAGGAGGGAGTAGTAATTGACCCCAAATGAGTATCTGCCATTGAAACATTGACCTTACCTAGAAACAAGAAGGAGATTCAAGCTTTTCTAGGCAAGATTAATTTTCTAAGGAGGTTTATTCCAAATTATGCAGAGATTGTAAAAGATATAACTGACATGCTCTGAAAGGACCATGAAGTCAAATGGAATCCCTCTTCTAGGCATGCCTTTGAAAAAATAAAAGGGGCTATCTCTAAAGCTCCCACCTTAGCCAACCCTGATTATACTAAGCCCTTTAGTATTTTCTCTTTTGACCCTGAAACAACCCTTGCTGCTGTTTTATTACAAAAAAATGAAGATTCCCATGACCAACCCATAGCCTTTTTTAGCAAGGTTATGAGAGATGCTGAGCTTAGGTATGAAATCATTGAGAAGCAAGCCTACACCCTCATTCAAGCCCTAAAATCATTCAAAATGTATGTCTTACATTCACCCATTACTGCTTATGTCCCTCATAGCGCTGTGAAAATTGTCCTAACCCAACCAGACACTGATGGGAAAAGAGGTAGATGGATCACTCAAATTCTGGAGTTTGATCTAACTATCAAGACTACCAAGTTAATAAAAGGTCAAGGATTAGCCAAACTTCTAGCTGAATCCAACTGCAAAGTACTTGGAATCAATTCTATTTTAGAAATACAAGGGAAGAATACACAAGAACCTTCCCTTCATCCTCAAGGGAAGAATACACAAGAACCTTCTCTCCTTGTAGAAGGGGAGAATCCACAAGAACCTTCCTTTCCTCCTAAAGGGGAGAATCCGCAAGAACCTCTACCTTCAAAGCAGATAAGTCCTATACACATTGATGAAAAAAAAATGTTGTCAAACAGGTATCAAGATATTGTAAATTTCTTGATCCATTTTGAGTGTCCAACATCATTCTCCAAAATCCAGTGTAAAACCCTTAAGTTAAAATCAGTCAAGTACTGCATTATAAATGAAAATTTATACTGGAAATATCCATTGAATATTTTGTTATTATGTTTAACAGAATTAGAAACTGAAGGAATCATTGATTTATTTCATACAGGATTTTGTGGTGGACATTATGCCCCGAGAGCAACAACATAAAAGATTCTGAGGGGAGGATTTTATTGGCCCACATTGTTCTTACAAGTAGGGGCAAAGGTCAGAGGTTGTGTTCCTTGTCAAATGTTTGCTGGCAAACAAAAAATAGTAGCCCTTCCACTCGTTCCATCAATAATTTTAGAACCTTATTCTCAATGGGGATTATATTTTGTTAGAGAGATTCACCCTACTTCAAGTAATCAGCATAGATGGATCCTCACTGCAACAAACTACTTTACTAAATGGGTGGAAGCAATTCCAGTTAGAAATGCTATTGATTCAGTAGTAATTAAGTTTATTGAGGAGAATATCTTATCTAGATTTGGTTGCCCAACTCAAATTGTCACTGATAATGCAACAACTTTTTCTAGTGTTAAAATGATTGACTTTTGCCAGAAATATCAGATTCTGTTACATCATTCAACTCCATACTACCCTCAAGGTAATGGCCTTGCAAAGTCACCCAACAAAAGCCTGGTAATGTAATAAAAAAGACTCTAGCTAATCATAAGAAGAGCTGGGATTCACATTTGATTTATGCAGTATGGGCAAACAAAATTACTCCAAAGTGATCAACTGGTAAATCTCCATTTCAATTAGTCTATGGGAAAGATGCAATTTTCCCTACTAATTTGGCCTTCCCTGTTTTAAAATTCCTGCAGGATTCAACAAATGAACCTGATGATTTTTCAAGAAGAATAAATCAGATTATCAAGCTTAATGAAAACATAGATGAAGTTCAATACAAATTGAATAAATACCAGAATAAGATGAAGACCTTGTTTGATAGATGAGCCAGGGAAAGGGACATTAAGGAAGGAGATCTAGTTTTAATAGGGGATGCCAGGAGAGGAGGGAAAGGAAAGCATGGAAAATTTGACAATCAATGGTTTGGACCTTTAGCAATTGCTAAAGTGAAAGGTAACAATGCTTTTGTGCTGTGGAATCTTGAAGGGCTATATTCCACTTATCCTGTAAATGGAAGGTTTCTCAAACACTACATTCAGTACTAAGAAGTTGAACTAGTTTTCATTGTAAATACTCCAATTTTCTTTTACTTCTCAAGGTGTCAGTGTGATTTTCTTACAACAAGGACTCCATAGCCCGAGGAGAAGGCACATGGATTTATAGGTTCTCTAAATTCTACAGGAGAAAGAAGTCCCTAGTTGGAGCCAATGTTGTAGCATTTTTTGGTTTTGATAAGAGAGAATATTTGAAAAAATGTTAAGTTAGGATATGGACATAACAATAGTGAACAAAATGTTTTAAAAAAAATATATCTTGATGATGATGTCCATATCAAAGAAAATGTTAGGTTAGATGTCCTAAAAAATTCAAGACAAAAAGAAAATGTTAGGTTAGAAAGAAAAGAAAACAAATAAACTCTGAAAGTGAGTAAGTCTAAATGCCACTACTATTGTTTCTACAAAATAATGGTTGTGTGCAACTTGTCTTAAATGCCACAACCCATGATAGTCAAATAGTTTAATCTTGAATGCTTCATGCTTTAAATTTGATGTTATAGTTAGAGAATAAAAATCTGGCCAAACTGTTTAATCTTGGCAGATCAGTAGTTAAGTAGAGAATAATAAGGTGCTCATCAGTTTAATCTAAGTCCCTGGAGGTTATAAGGGTAGATTTAGATAGTTTGCTTTTGTTAAATGAAAAGAAAGGAAAAGGGGTTTGCTAGTTTAAATGCACCCATTAAGTGAAGAAAAAATGATAGGATAAGCAAAGGGTAAGTAGAGCAAAGCTTGCAGAAGTTTGATTATTGATTGGACAAAATGTACATTTATCATGTTTCTATGTCCATGAGGCAATTACACAAAGCAAATGAAGGACTACTTTACTAATTTCATCCCCATTCATCCCTATATTCACTAATTTCTCCTTCCTACCTTCATACATTCATATTCATCCATTTTCCACTAAGAACCCCTTTTCTTAAGGTCAAAACCCTTTTTATCTAGGAAAAGTGAAAATCCCATGTAAAATCCCCTTTTACCCGAAAAACCCACAAAACGTGTGTACCCTAAGTATTGATGCATATATATGAAAAGCAAATAAACCATGAAAAAGCATAATACTTAGTGAATTCCCCTTTTCGCATATATTTACCCTTTTCCGCTCATATTCCATATTAACACTAACTATAGTATTAAACCCCTAAAAATTTCCTTTTCCCGTATATTATTAACTCCTTATTAAATAACCCGAAACCTTAGTTTTATTATAAAACTATGTATTTTCATATTGCATCGCAATATTGGCCGATCACAACCTTTCAACATGCATCCACTTCCCGATTGCGATATGTGATCAACAATGGGCTTAGACCCGACCAAATATATATTATAATCCATATTCATATCGCATCTGCCTCCATCGTAAGTCTCGGCTAATAGCACTACCCTCCGCCGTTGCGATCTCCGATGCGATTGAGACTCAGACCCGATCATATATCATACATGTTTTATTTCCATATCGTGTATTGCATTCCTTTGCAATGGGCCTTCCTCCGCTAAACTGCGATTGCGATATGCAATTAGCCTGGACCCGATATCATTATCCACCTGAGTTAATAAAATTTCAAGTCCGCCATATGTGTTTTGCGAAGGTTTTATTTGTTAAATCGTTTTTATGATTTTAACGAAGAATTAAGCTTAACCTCCATATAACCCCGCTAATCACAATTTTAACTCATAATTAAGCCATTGTCACCATAATTGATCGTTGGTTCCCTCCGTACTGCTCCTTCGCTCCACCACCGTCCAATCTAAGGCATTCAAATCTATTGACCCTCAATGATTTCGGGTTGGCTCTCTGTCCGAGCTTTACCCACCCGAAAAGTGGTATTCACTAACCTCCCATTGCCACGTGTCAGGCTCAGATTGTTTCAGGTGACCTCTCCCAAAACTGCCTGCGCCTCATAAAGTGGTGCGAAGAAAACCAAAACCACCTCCCGCATAACGACAAAAAGGCCACTGTTCACTTTGCGCCATATTTCAAAAAGAACTGTTTTTCCGTTTAAATGCCAAAATCATGATTTTTGCTCAGTTTTGCCTATTTTCATAGTGAAGCCTCCATAAGCCTCTGCGGCCCATAAAACCATGATTTTACCTTTCGATATGCGATGGACTCCTTCCAATGTCTTTTCAAGCTTAATAAAGCCATTTGACCACCTTCTCTATTACCCTTTTTTTTTCTTAAACAATTTCTGTGTTTTGTAGGTAAAGACTTTTGTTCTAGGCTTACAAAGAAAAATCCTGTATACAGTGAGAAGACAAATATGAAGATCATATCAACTTACTTTACCATGTGACATAAATCTAGAAGGATTCACTGTTGAAAAACACAGTAAAAACCTGAAAATCACTGTAAAGGTAAAAAGAAATAGTAAAGGATATTTACAGAGTTTAAAGGGTATAAGATGAAAGATCAAATGAAGACAAATCAACCAGCGCAAAGGATTCAAACAATCTAGCAGCTTAAGGGGAAAAATATAAGACAAAAAAGACAACACAACCTAAATAAAAAGGATAGCAAGAAGCAGTTCAATAGCTGCCCCTATCTTCTTGCATGAAGATCTTTTCCTTTCCTAGAATAAATATCATTTAGTTTTAGGATATTTTTTAGTTTCATTATTGTATAAATAACTCTCTTCTCGAGATGTTACAGGTTCGAAGTTCAAGATTCATTGTTCATTGCTTGTTAAGTCTTGACTGTTAATTCTACTTTGAACCTGGAAGCCACCTTTGAAGGAAGCTCTTCTAGAAACTTGATGTACTCAGTCTTTTTGGAACATTAATACAAAGCAAAGGATTCCGAATCTAGTTTTACATAGTTTGTGTTATCTTGTAAGTTTTTCCAGTTATCAATCATTATGTTTTTCTTCATATGCTTATGACTTATAGAGATATCTAGGTAGGAAAAATTGTGTCCCAATTTATTCCTATAAGCTCCTGAAGTGATCATCTATTAAGAGAATGGATTAATGCACTGTCTATT
Source organism: Pinus taeda (assembly GCA_000404065.3). Taxonomy (NCBI): domain Eukaryota; kingdom Viridiplantae; phylum Streptophyta; class Pinopsida; order Pinales; family Pinaceae; genus Pinus; species Pinus taeda. The sequence continues at coordinate 10,246 of APFE030177765.1, forward strand.
TAGCTAATCCCTTCTAATCAATAAATCATCAGCATCTTGTGTAAGCTTAAGTATACTGCCTCGAACCTTTGGAACATAGTTTAGAAGGTTTTCCCACTTATGATTGTTCTATTTTACAGTCTGGAAACTGTGATAATCATATTTTTTGTTGTCTTCTTCTCACCACTATTTTGACCTATATCACTGTGTAAAGATTTATAACAACCCTTTGCTGAGATATTAATATAACCCAAAGGATTAATTACTTCAATTCTACATCTGTTCATAGGTATTCCAAAACTAAAACCAAAAACCCCAAAACAATTATTTTAGATGCTTTGGCATTGGTAGCTGACCTACTACTATCTCAGAGGTACATCACCTAACATGTCCCCATATACTATCACTCTTCATTCTTGGCACGATCATCCCTCACAACCCCTCAATTTGTATCGCAACTGTCCTATCGTCATTGTCAATAAGACTATCTTAATTGATATTGAAGTCATTAATGCCTCATTATATTATAACACCTTGTTGGGTCATAGTTACAACTATGCCATGTCTGCTATTTCATTTGATATCTTTCGCAAGATGTGCTTTCCTGACAGTGGAAAGATCGTCACTAGCGATCATTTGAATTACTATGACCCTCAGTCTCAGATGTCTGCTCAAACCACTATCTCATCAATGGATGACAATAAGATTATCACTTCCCTTAATAATGTGTCTCCTAGAGTCTATAAAGATTCCATGATGCTTGGCACTTATTATGGCCCACTTCCTATCCCTTCTGAGCCTAGCTCGTCCATTGTTTGCATGCTTCAGGCATCACGGGCCTCCCACAAATGGTCTGGTACACCTTCAGAACAACCAACCCTCTGCAACCTCCTTCTCATAACTCAACTGAGCCTTCAATTATAGCTCCTCCTAACCCATTTCCTTCTACTAGTATCTCTCCTGACCCTTTTCATTTCGGAACCGTTCCCCCTTGTCACTACTCGTCTGGTCAGATTCCTTTCTTATTCCCACCCCCTAGAATCTATTATACCCTTGTTATGGCTACGTTGATTCTACCTAATATTACCTTGGGGATCCCAATATGGTACATTTATCCTCCCGCAAACAATCCTCCTAATCAACTTAAGCCTTACACAACTTTGACCTCAGTTCAACCCGTTGTTCCCACCCCTTCCTTTTCTTCAGTTCCACAACAACCTCAATAGGACACCAATCCTATTGCAAAAGCATCTTGTGAGGGGGGAAAAGCCCAAAAAAAGGAAGTCAAAGACAAGACACACCAAACAAATCCAGTTCCTCTTAAACCACCTAACCCTACTCCTCCATGTGCTTTGTGTGATGTAGTTGGGCATGCCATGAATAATTGTCCTAAACTCCCTCATATCAAGAATGTGGTTTATGATACCTTTCCTGACTCTAATATTTTTGAGGTCCATGTCACCTTACCTGAGTCCAATGAGAACAATAGATATTTGCGCACAAATCACCCTTGTGCTTTGTGTGATAACTTTGACCATTATTCCCATCATTGTCCCCATGTCAAATTTTTTTACGATACACTTCAGGTACTTCGCGAGTTTGATGCTACTCGTAGTGAGTCCACTTCTCCTGTATCTATAGGTTCTGGTCCCATTATTATCCCAGAAAATGAGGTCTCTCAACCACCCATCATGATCCCCCCTCCTAATTTCAATATGATGGATAGTTCCGCCCCTATTCTCTTCCTGTCCTCATCCATGGGATCGATCTATTAGGACTCCTTTGATGTTTCCTATTGCGATTTTATCGAAAATCCTTCGATGAATACTTCGGTCTCAACATCGGTAGATGTCACATCTACTAGTCATCTGTATCCCCTTGTTGATGAGCGCATGTGAACCTTGTATCCCATGAAGATGCCTCAGGTATCTCCTCTTCATAATTTGGTCTCTCTTCCTCCCATCCTCCCATCTTCCAATATCATGAAGATATCATGGAAGCCATGACCACCCCTAATTATCCTTCAGATGATATGCAACATCATGTGTACTTCCTTCTGCAACAAACCCATGATCAATATGTTGTGGATTCCAAAGACTTCATCCATGGTGAATTCGACTGGTTCAAAAACCCCATTCCTACACTAGATGCTTTCAAAGAAGGAAATATGGCTAACATCTCTCCTACCATAAAAATTAACATTTCAAATAAACCAGGGATTGAAGAAAATATCACCTTAGGGGCATGTTGTGGCCACCAACAACCCCCCTCCTTATTTAGTGTTAGCAATAACATTAAACAAGTGGGGACCCTTAGTAAAAAATTCAAAAAATTATTTTTGTATTGTACTCCTTAAAAATATATCGCATCGCGAGAAGAGAGTAAAACATTTCTTTATGAGCACAATAAAAAATGCGAAAAAAGCGACGCAAAATCCATCGCATCGCATACATCAAGAAGCGCCCATAAATGAAGATCTTGATAATTCTCTGATGGCCGATATGCGACATCGCATATCGCAACATCGCATAAGCATCGCACAATAGTTTAACATGATCTGCGATCTTGCGATAAATGCGATCTTGCGATAATTGCGATGCTGCGACGATACGAGCTATGATCTACGATATCGCGATCTTGACGAAAAATGCGATAACGCGATAACGTAATGCAGGTTGCAGAAACCGCCCATCGCAAATCTTCATCGGCTCAACATTCAAGAAAAGCTATCCATAAACCAAAAAATTGGGCGCGCGCCTTAAACGAAATTAATGAACGTATGCCAAAGCGTTAATGAAGGACAATTTTATGTTTTTCGAAGAGTCAGTTCACAATGGGTGGCATTATTTTATGCATTCGTAGAGCTTAGAGCTTTCGCATTAATATTTATTGTTGTAACTCTTTTTCCTTTGCGTAAACTGCAGGAATGAAAAACAGGAAACAACATGGAGCAATGCGCAGGAAACATCTAAGGAAAAAGGGAAAGCGTCAATGCTCGGAGACGAGAAGAGATGCCCTCATAAACGAATACCACATGCGGCGGAACCACAGGTTCCAGAGCATTACTGAATAGATGCTGATATCAATAGGTGATCCAACACTCAGGGTAAAAAGCTCACAAAAAACAACATGTTTACAAAATTATGAAAAAGCTTACGCCTGGAAAAGGAAAAGGCGCTATAGACAAAAAAACGAATCAGAAAATTGTTCAAAAATCAAAGTCCCTAACTTGCTTAGTCATTCGCAAGTACAAAAGCCAAGATAGCAAAAGCAGAAGAAATTTGAGGGAAATTTGGGATGTTACCAAGTATATACGCAGTGAAATCACCTGGCAAGAGGATGATCCCCAAAAATATCTTCTAATTTACTAAAAAATAGTGCCAGCACTTGCCATTCCTATTTGCTTTACTCAAACAAAAGCGGAGAGCAACCAGCCGACTCTTCCCAGGCAAATGTTGAATGCTTGCAACATCAAGGAGTAAATACAGAAATAGTTAGGAATTAGATTCGGTTTTTAGAAATAAGTTTGCTTAGAAAGAGGGCGGTCATTTAAAAAACCGTATCCTAAATTTGTGTAATTAGGTTATTTAGTTAACAATATTTAAACTCTTCTCATGCATTTAGAGAAGGGTCCAGAAATTTGTCAAAAACTTATCCTCATAACATGCACTTTTGCACCCTCAGAGGAGGTTTTAATGAATGGAAGGATCGAGATTTATTGATGTTTGCATTTGATATCTGCTACTGATGTTGCACTCCTGTACTCTTAGTAGATATTAAAACAAGGAAAGATAAATCATTGTTGCTTGAAGCTTATGAGTAGGACCAGTCATAAATGGTACTTTTATCTCTTGATCATTTCTGCTTATATTCTTAAAGCAATATACAATTTTTAGTTGTTTATATGTTATTACATGAATGTTTGTGTTACCATTTGGCGCTTTTGTACGGTGGAGCCATTTATTTATGTTTAATGTGTGAATAACTTATTATGCGATATGCTGTTCACAACTGTTTTGCCTAACTTTTTATGCAAAGTGGTTCATCTTAACTGATTTCTATTCTTATAATTGCTGAATAATCTTTATTACCAGCTATTATTTGAAATCCCTTTAGGTCGCATACTAGAAGAATTACACCCCGGGCTAGCATAGATTAGATGTGCTGTTTTCATTAGATTACAATAGCATAGAGTTAGATTAAAGTAGCTCAGATATGAACTTTAGATCAACAACATTCAAATCTGCACACACACACCCTTAGATTGGGAAACTGGTCCCATTATCCCCAGTCAGACTCACTATACCAAACGGATAAGGAGCTGTCAACCAAGGTCCGGACCAGGTGAGTATCCCCCTTGTTGTCGACCCAATTTTCGGGGCTTCAACAGGGCACAATGCACCCCGGAAGAAATTGATGCTTACACTAAGTTATTCAAAGAATTCAGTGATGTTTTCATCTGGTCTTATTCCAAGATGTCTAGACTTGATCATGCCATTATTGAACATCACATTGACACTTGGCTCAAAGCCATTCCTGCCCGCCAAAAGCAAGGGCCTATTCATCCTTCCAAGTGTGATGGTATCAAAACTAAAATAGAGAAGTTCAAGCAGGTTGGTTTCATTTACCTCATTGAATAAACCACATGGATGTCCAATCTTGTTCCCATCCTAAAGAAACAAGGCACCATTCATGTCTGCACGAACTTTCATGATAGAAACAAAGCTTATCCCAAAGAAAACTTTACCTCACCTTTCATAGACCAAAGCATTGATGAGTCTGCGAGACATGAGATTGTTTCCTTAATGGATGGATTCTTCAGATATAACCAAATACATATCTGTTATGCTGATCAACTTAAAACCACCTTCATTAGTCCATGGGGAACTTTTGCTTATAGGGTCATGTATTTCAGTTTAAAGAATGTTGGGGTGACTTTTCAGCATGCCATGTCTTATTGTTTTCATGAATTGGCTCACATTATCCTTGCATATCTAGACAATATCACTGCTCTTTCCAAGATTTGGTCACAACACCTTCATGATTTGCTTACCTCTTCCTTCGATGCTGCAAGTATAACATTCACCTCAATCCCCTTAAATGAATTTTTTGTGTTCCTCCTGGCCAACTATTGGGCTTCATTATGACCAAATATGGCATCACTCTTGACCCCCTCAAAGTTCAATCCATTCTTGAACTTCCTCCTTGATCTGAATGTTGGGCAAACTTGTTAATGCTATGAAATCTCCCTCATCAGTATTAAAAATAAATGTGTTTATGATTGTCTCAAATTAACCAAAATGTGAGGAATTATGTGTCAAGTGTTGAGTGTATTTTATGAGCAATTCATGAGGTTAATTAGCCGTTTAAAACACATACACAATAAGTAAAATGCAGATAAGTAAAACACAACAACTCATAACACAAAGCTGATAAAGGAGTTCACCCCTCCTGGGCTACATCTCCTTGGACCTGCTTCAATGGCTAGGCCCTCTTTGGATTAATGGTCAGTTCTTTGATTACATGCACCTGCATTGCTCCAATGGATTTTCAACCTACTCCATTAGATTTAGAAGACCCCAAAACCCAAATACTGACTATCCAAGCTTTGCAATTGGACTTCAGCTGATCTAGGCTTGACCTCCTCTCTTGGTGGCCCTAGGCTTCTTTAAACTTCAACGTAGAAAAATCACATACAAAAGTGCCTTTCTTCCTCTACAACCTACTCCATTGTGTTCAAAGCATCCAAATAATCTAGGAATGACTCTTTTTGAGCCAAAATTGGTTGAAAATTGAAGAAGTTATGGTCTCTTCAGTTTTCCCTATGAAAACTCGACCAAATCTGGAGAAACTCCAGCTAACTCCTCCAAAAATGGAGTAAATTCTGAATTTATCGGACCCGCCAAACTTCCACCAAGTTAAACTGGAATTAATTGATGGTTAATCATGGGTTAATTAATGCTAAACTCCACTTAGCGCATTAATGGCACAATTAGCACTTGATGTTGGCTCTTGGTTTCGGTGTTGGTCACATGCTGGCGGTTACCTGGTGGTTAGGCTACCTTGACAGGTACGATAACTACTAGAGGTTAACGTTGGTGCGTTCACATGCTGAGGTTAAGGTTAGCGCTCACCTCTCAAACCTTTGACGCTTAAAATTTAAATGAAACCTTTAGCCCATAATTGTTAAGTAACATGGAGTGGCATAACTGTAAGGCTTTGGGTTTATGTGGGTGAGGTCACGAGTTTGATTCCCCCACTTTCCAAAACATTTTAAATGACCTTTGAGAGGGAACATGGTGACCTCTACACTTGCCACGTGTTAGCCTCTCATTTGTCCACGCAAAATGTTCTAGACCAATAATATGCCAACACTTGTCACAACCTGATTGAGCCACCTATGGGAGTATTCTTTTTGCTGATTGGTCTGTACAGATGCCACATCAGCATCCCAGTCAGCCATGTACCCAAAATTTGCCTGTTTGATAAAACAAGCAAAACACGATATCCTTCTCATATGAGCTCCGTTTTGAGTGAAATGAGTTGCGTTGGGATCGTATCACTGAGACATACATGGTCGTTCAGGTTTTGAGTGATTATGAGCATTTTGATTTTTGAGCAAATTTTTGCCCCTAATCCAAATTCTGATCACTCCTCCTCACACGCTTCATCAGTTACAGAGCCTCCAAGGAAAATCCAACTTCCTTCGTAAGTTTGTTCGTGACTATGCCACCACTGCACATGGGTTTCTTAGACTCTTTCAATATACCATTCCATTTATTTGGGATGACTAAGCTCAACAATATTTTGATGCCCTCAAACATGCTCTCACTTCCCCTCCGTTGATTAGCCCGCCTAACTTTGACAGGGACTTCATCTTGTATATCTCAGCTTATACTTATTCATTCGTTGGGGTTTTAATCTAAGAAAATGGTGTTGGGAATGAGCATGTCATCTATTATGTCAATAAGAACCTTAACGGTCCCCGTGTGTCCTATTCCCATGAAGAGAAGTTGGCACTAGATGTTGCGTTCTCTATTCAAAAAATTCGTCGTTATATCATTACGTGTACCACCAAAGTTGTGACTAATTCCAACCCCATGGATTTCCTAGTAAGTTGACAAATCATTAATGGGAAGTACGCCCGTTGGATCGTTATCCTCCAAGAATTTGATCTAGAATTTGTCATGCCCAAGAGTAAGAAATGTTTATCCCTTGATTAACTTATTTATGAATTTCCTACTAGTGCACTAGATCCATCGGTTAATGATGATCTTTCAGACGAACACTTGTTCACTATAACCTTAAATGATCCTTGGTATGGTGACATCCTTACCTAATTGCGAACCCAAAAATTCATCCTCCATCTCACACATGATGATCCACGATGTATTTGACATCAAGCCCCTCGCTCTATCCTACTTGGTGATGATATTTATCATTGTGGTGTTGATACTTGTTGAAAATTGCAACAAGAAATGTTGAAAATAACACCAATAAAATCGTAATTTAATTTTGTCCTTGAATTAAATTGGGAATAAAATTGTAATTCCACATCTCATGACAACTTGTATTATTTAAGTAAGTTAATTTTACTTAGTTGGCTTAGCTAATTTTAGCTGAGGGTCTAACTTGAGTCATGTAGAGTGTCTCCTACATTATAGGAGCCTTGGCTGAGTTTATTTTGAGTTGTAATTAATTAATTCAGTTTAACTGAGTTAAAGTTAGTTAAACTAGTTCCAACTATTGGAGAAACTAGTGGGAGGTCTAGTAGTGTGGTGCTACTTGCAGTGTAGTATGGTGCTTCCTATAGTGATCAACCAGTAAACTGATGATTCACTCATAATTAACTCATGCACGTCAGATCTGAGAGTTACCCAGTTTAGATTGGTTTTCAGGGACAATTGTACATGTAACACTACCTCCTCCTTAGTCCACCCAAGCAACTGACCAACCGAGGTAAACATGCGATGAGAGATGCCACTTTAACGGATTCAAATTCCTTTGTGACCTTAAGGAAATGGAACCGATATAACATATTAAACAAACCCATCCACATCAGCAACAACACCCTCAGGAGACAGGTTAGTCGCTTAGACATCTTGTCCTTGAGTCACATTGATGATTTAAGCCTTTTAACCTGTTGTGCTACTCAACAGCCTCCCATTTATTAGTCTAATGGTAAATATTCTAATTAATAAATGGGGACCCTTTAACAAAAACCCTCCAAGAAAATTTTAGCACTTAGGTGCTTTCTTTTGAACTTTTAGAAATAAATCAAGATATCGAGTCAAAACCCTCTAAGACTAACAATTCTCGCCTTTTCGCATACCAATGGACCAAGTGCATTGAAGGGTTAATTAAAAAACAAAACCTTCAAATTGTGATAGAATGAATCACCACATTTGACTTAGACTTCATTAGATTTTTCATTCAAAAAACTAAGAGTTAAGGCATTTACTATAAATGAAGCACGTATCGCAATCACATATCGACGTTCACAAAGGACGCAACTTGCAAAACATGTTGTAACATGAGACATGCGATATTGCGATAGAAAGAGTCAACCTCATCACATCACGTCAATTTACTTAAAAGTCAAATATTATGAACTACATGAGCTTTTGAAATGTAATAAAGCCCGAACCTGATAAAAGCAAATGCTATAAATTGTAAGTTGAGTCCACCATGTAGTGAAAAACACTTTATGAAGTAATCACTCATTTAGGCAAACTACGCTCCAAATGGTAAAGGATACCCTACTTATCTCGCATTCCGCAGAATCCTAAAGAACTTTGAGAAAGCGCACAATCAAATATGCGATAATGCAATTTGCGATATTGCATCACAATTGCTAAATTGACATTCTCGTAGTTAGAACTTGCCACCTTAAAAGTTTTTCTTTCCCGTTTGTGACACGGTAATTTAATGAGCAATAAAAGCAATGATAAGGAGCCTTAGTGGCTATTTAATGAGTTTAAAGGCATTTATGTTAAAGAGCGGCTCGATGTGATACGATATCTTTTCTTTTTCGTTCTGAATAATAACTCCTATCTTGTCACCTTTTTGAGGTTAACTGTATCATTTATTCTCACTGTCATTCTCGCGTGTGTTTATTCGGTAACTTTCATTTTTCTCCATTTCAAGAAAACTTCGTAGAGAACATCGTTGGAAATAATGGTGAAGAAGGGGAAGAGAACTGCATCTAAGAAATCAGAATGGTGCCACTTTTCTTTGATACCACATGTATTAGATACGGAGGAACTTCGACATGGGAGGCCATGTAAAACTTGTTATAAGAAGAGTAGCTCAAGCCACTGGTAACTAAGGCCACGACAGATGCTCAAGAGTCATCTGCCACCTCCTATTTCAAAATAGCATGTTCGTTCTTGCACCACATAGCTGCGAGACTAAAGATAATTCGATACATGGATATGGTCAAATGGGTAGTTGATGAGGTAGACATCACAGACATAACCTTCAAGAATCACAGGCAAGAGGTCATGGGGTGTTCTTAGTAGACAACCTACGACTAATGTACTAGTTACATGAGCTGCAAAAATTGTACAACAAACAGTTCCTTGAGTGATTCACCAAGGAAAATGAGGACCTATCAGATGTCATGCAGACCTAGAAATCAAGCGCAGGAAAGCTTAAATAGGATAAAAATGGTATGTACTCGACGACATCCATTTCTCCCCCTCATAGTTTCATAGCATCAATGATATGCAGGTTATTTGGTAGACCCGATAGCACCAAGTTTTCCATGGATTGGCTCCCATTAATAGATGCAAGAGTGAATGCAACAATAATGAATTGGGCTCAAATTTTATCAGATAATTTGGCAAAGAACATTATAGAATAGAGAAGGAAAAGAAGTTCCTCTTTAAGGATTTTTTCTCCTTTTTTCATGAGTACTTTTGTTATGGATGCAATTTGTTTTTGTTCTCAATTTCCAAATATGTGATGGAAGTGGAATTTACATAACCCGCTCCCCATCCATATATACCATAATATTTTGTGGGAATCTCAATTCCACCCCCATTTTTATAAAATATGTCAAGGGTTTATGCTATCCATTCATAGAGAAGTATATGATAGGACCACCCCTAAGTTTTCTAAAGAAGCTAAAGTAGATATCTTGCCAGTAGCCAGATGGTTTGGGGAAGAAACATTCACCTACATTAAAGTCTTTGGGAGCATTGCTTCACCGCATGTCCTCCCATATTATGTCCTCGACAAACTAATGGCGAGAGAAATAACTTACCAGACAACAGGGGATGGTGGGATGAATAGAGGACTAAAAGATAAAAAGAAGGCCATTTGGCATACATTCCCATTACAATGTGGTTCTTTAGCACTACATGATTATGGACATGCATTAAAATAAGCAGATGTTATTAAGTCTCTGAAATTAGCTACAGTTCCAAGAAGGCAGTGCGATCCAAATGGCATCGTTAAAGAATTTACTACTACAGTAAAAGTAAAACAGTTCACCCACAAAGAGGATGCCTTTGATGACCTCTTCCTACAGGCAGAAACATTTTGACAAGTTTTCCATATAGCATCACTACTTTTGACCTTGGAAGATGCAAGGCTTTCCATGTATATAGGCAAAAGAGATTATTAAAGGTCACATTGGACCTACTGCAGATTGAACCAATAAGGGAGTTAACTCCCAGCGTAAGCTTGGAGGGAAGCTCCAAAGAAAATTTTGAAGAAGAAACTCAAGAGAGATCTATGCATGAGTTGGAGTACTCAGAGTGGCAGTCTCAAAATGGGCGAGGAAACACCAATAAAGAATCTGAACAAGACACAACTCAAAGTATAGAAGAGACGACTGAGCAGGCCAAAGTAAAGAAAGAAGCAAAAGTTTCTTCTACTTCGAATTAGTCAGGGAAAGCTCCAGTCATTGACTTGGAACAAGATTGGGAGAAGTTCAATAAAAATATCTACACAAACATAAACCCTGAGTAAACATCTAAAATATAGGCTCCCAAGCAAACCCATCATAAGTCAAATCTAGAAACAACAGGGGAAGGAGCTACAGGCACCCAGGAAGTTGAGATTATTCCTGCTACTCCTACTTTAGAAATTGTCTTAAGAATTGAGGAAATACCTCCTCTAAATTCATTCTATAGCCCTACCCACAAAGCTATAGTCAAGAGACAAAGGAAGAAAAGAAAACTAGATGTTGTGGTTGTTACGACTATGGAAAATGAACCAATGGACATTGTATGGAAGGACTCACCTATCGATCCATCTGAGAATCTCACAAAGATGTCACAATTCGCTGGAGCCTATGCCAAAACAACTATTGACAAGATGACATAGGTCCAAATGCTGCTCAAGGAAAAGGAACAAAGAATTCTGCTGCTAGAACAATTAGCCCAAGAAAAATCTAATGAGCAAGCAGAATTACAAGTAACCTAGCTCCAAAAGGAATTCGAATAGATGAGAATACAACATCAAGCCATCTTATTAGAAAAGGATTTTGCAAATACAAGCCATGATAGATAAACTTAGAGACAATCCACAAATCGACGAATTCATCAAGGAAGCGCTTAGCGTCAATTCCTTACTAATGCAACAAAATGAAGTATTTTGCTAGAAAATCTCGTAGATAAATCCTTATTGTGAGACCAATGATAAATTAAGAAACCAAGTTATTGATATGAGGCTTGATTATGATGAAATCCACAAAAGGGTTTCTGAGTTTATCACCTGGCAAGAATCAAAGGATGGGAGGAAGGCTAATCTGCCAAAGCTGGAAGAATCTTTGTTCACAGATTGGGATTCTCAGTTGAAACAAGCAGAAAGGGAAACCATGATAACAACGACATCAACAAACAACATAATAGAAGCCATTAACAAAAATCTTCATGGTGCCAATCTGGTCAAGGAATGTGTATCAATATTTCTTCCTAATTCCAAACAACTAGAGCAGTAGTGGAAACAAGCAGCACAGGAAAAGGAGGAGGCAATCAAATAATTAAACAGGTTGAATTGGGAGGCATACTGGTAGTTTTTAGTGAAACCACATAGCCAATGGATGACCCTGAGATGTTTAACAACATCTACAAAAAATATGGTGCCAGTACTAACAGATGCCCTATTTGTTGGGTAGTTAAAATCTGTGATCAACTTACCACCTCAGCTCAAGCCCATGATTGATATTTGCGACCTTAGAGATTAAGTTCAAAGGAGCTAGTCATTAATTTATTTTTCTTTTGGTTTTGTTTTTTCATATTCCTAGGAAGTTTGTTTGAAACCTCCTCAGATATTTCTGTAATAATATATTTTAAGACATATAGTTTAGTATTTAAACCCCTCTCATGAATTTAGAGTGGGGTCTAGAAATTTTATCAAAAACACTTTTTAAAACATTGCACTTCTGTACTTTTGAGGAGGTTTTGATGAAATGAATGGAACAAGATCTATTTTCATTAAATATCTAGCATGCTCCACTGAAATGCATTGAAGCACATGAGCAAGACTTATCATATATGGTACTTTTATCTTATGATCATGTTTTATTTATTTATCAAGAAATACCTATTCTTTCAATTATTTTATGTATGAAAGTTTGAATTATAGTTTTAACATTATTGCACTTCTGTATGATGTTTGCTCTAATTCCGTTGTGAATACATGAATGATTTTATATGCGATATATTTTTCTCAATCATTTTCTCTAACTATTTATCCAAAAAAATTATTGTTAAACTATTTAATTTCTTATTGCAGTTGAATGATCTTTATTACCAATTGCTGTAAGATATCATTATAGATCGCATATCGTATTTGATTCCCAGGTATACTTATAATTAAATGATGTTAAATTAGGATATATGCATGTGTTTAGAAGTTAGATTAGATTACATTAGATTAATCATTTCTTGATACATCATATATCATTCCACCATCACTATCAAATCTTTTTTGGGAAACTGGTCCCATTACCACCAGTCAGAGCCACTATACCAAATGGAAAAGGAGCTGCTTTCAAGGTTTGGACTAGGTGGTTTTCCCCCATGTTGTCACAATGATTTTTGAGGCTTCAACATTTTGGCGCTAGAAGGAGGGCCTAACTATGAATGGAAAGAAAATCTAAATCTGTAAGCCATTCTAAGAGTAAAACTCCCTTACCATCACCTCCAACTTCTCGGTCACATTCTAAATCCCCAAATCCTAGGTGAGAAGTTGTAAAGAAATCCTTAGAATCCACTATTGAGATCCCAAAGAAATCAGATCAATCTTCTTCTATAGAAACACCTGAAGTGTAGTCTTTAATCCATAAACTGCAGGGGATTTCAATATCTCAAGAAGAATCTGAATTATCTCAAGCTAGTGTTTCTTCTTAGTTTCCTTCCTCTCAAAGGCTAACTAGATCACAAAGAGAAAAATTTGGGATCTGCCCATTTGAATCCCTCTACCAAATCGAAGGAAAACTAAGAAATCATAGTCTGAAGCTCATAGTGAGGTTCTCTTATCATCACTAGAAACACCCTCATTCATTCCATCCACTTCATCACAAAATCAATCATCCACCTCGCAACTCCAGATCGTGGTTTACACTAGTACTGGAGCACAAACGTCCTCTACCTAATTACCTTCAACTACTGGAACATCTTCCTCTACACAGATATCCATTATGGCTCAAAGACCATGGACAAATATAGGAGCTATTCGAATGGAAAGACCATTACACCCATTACTTGCACATCTAATGAAATGGTTGCAAAAATTTAACCCTGTTGATGGTCTCCCTGCCGAAGAACACATAAACAATTTTATGTTTTCCATAAATCTGAATGCAGTGGTAGAAGAAGATGTAGTTGTAAGATTATTCCCTTATACTTTACGAGGATCAACAGGATCATGGTTTTTTTTGTTGGGTGTGGAGCCTGATTATCTTCTGTATTCAAAGGTTTCAGCCAGATGTATACCCCAGGAAGATTGTACACCCCTCCACGCGGGGGGGACTTGTCCCCCCCACGGGGGTCCAGGGGCCAGCGGCCCCCCGGGGGAGGGTTCGGGGGCAGCGCCCCCGAAATAGATAGAAAAATTTCCTTGTAAAAGTCTAGTAATTTCAAGCCCAATTTGGGCCGTTCATTAGGCATATGATCTGACGTAGAAGTTATGTTTAGTTTAGGGTTTTTGCCCTAAAGGCAACCCCCTCACTATATATGAGGGAATTGTAATGCGATCTTGTATCTCTGTATTCTGAGTGAGGAAAAGAGAGAGAGATGAGAGCGAAGAGACGTGTTACAATGGATCTGCTGTAGGTTGTATCTCTTCAGTTTGCTGGATAATATAATAAAAAAGGACTGACTATTCTCCATGGAGTAGCCCAAACTGGGTGACCCGTATATCTATGTCTCTCTTGTTTTATGTGTTTTCTGTGTTTATATTTCTGTAATATTTTATGTGTTCCATTGCTATGTAATATATAATTTTCTAACAACTGGTATCAAAGTTGAAGGTCTATTTGGCTGATAAACTCGCAGGAGAGAAGGGTTCCTAGTTCGAGTGGGATCAATGGCAGAAGATGGTAGGTTTAGGGTCGAAAAATTCAACAGCCAAAACTACCAGCTGTGGAAGATGCAGATGGGAGATTATCTGTATCAGAGAGATCTGTACCTGCCATTGAGCGGAAAGACAAAGAAGCCGACGAGTATGACAGAGACAAAATAGGGTATTCTCGACAGAAAGGCACTTGGAACAATACGACTGTGCCTAGCGGCGTCGATAGCATTTAATATTTCAAAGGAAACGACAACAAAAGGCTTAATGTCAACATTCGCCAAACTATATAAAAAACCCTCGGCCTCATATAAGGTATTTATTATGAAGCGTTTATTTAATATGAAGTTGTCAGAAGGTGGATCTGTTGCAGACCATTTAAATTATTTTAATACAGTTACAAGTTAGTTAAGTTCTGTAGGGGTAAATTTTGATGATGAAGTTAGGGCTCTGTTATTTCTGTGCTCATTGCCAGAAATTTGGAATGGTTTAGTTATGGCCATTAGTAACTCTGTCTCTAGATTTAGTACTTTAAAGTTTGATGATGTTTTCGGTGCAATCCTTAGTGAGGAAATGCGACAGGAAAGCTCTGGTGAGACATCAGGTAATGCTTTTGACTACAGAGACTAGGGGAAGAAAAATGAAAAGAGGAAAGAGCTCTGGATATCGCAGTAAGTCAAGAAAATGCAGATCCAAGTCCAGATCAGGGATAGTGTGCTAGAAATGCGGGAAGAAAGGACACCTGAAGAAAGACTGCAAGTCTCGGAAGGGAAAAGAAGGAGACGCGCAACAAGAAAACAATCATGAAGCGAATGTAACAGGTGATGTGTTGCAAGATGCTTTGATTCTTTCATTAGAAAATATTATCGATTCGTGGGTGGTAAATTCAGGGGCTTCATTCCATGCCACACCTGATAGGAAACATTTTCATGATTATGTTCAAGGAGATTTTGGACAGGTTCGATTGGGTGATGATAAACCCTGTAAAATCGTTGGAATGTGTACAGTTTTCATAAAACAATAGAATGGAAATCAATGGCTATTGAAGGAGGTAAGGCATGTTCCAGATCTGAAGAAAAATCTGATTTCAACAGGGTAGTTAGGCAGTGAAGGTTGTGTAACTACTTTCACAGATAAGACCTGGAAGGTCACTAAAGGATCCCTAGTAATAGCAAAAGGAGAAAAGGTTGGTACATTATACTTATGCAATGGTATTTCTAATTCTGTTAATGCTTTAACCTCTACAAGAGAAGATACAACATTGTGGCATCATAGGCTCGGGCACATGAGTGAGAAGGGGATGTATATTCTTCACTCAAGAAATTTGTTGCCAGGTTTGAAGCATGTTGATTTAAAATTCTGTGAAAATTGTGTTTATGGAAAACAGAAGAGAGTCAGATTCCTTAGAGCTGGGAAAGAAAAGAAGAGCAAAAAATTAGAGCTTGTGCATACAGATGTATGGGGACCTACTCAGGTATCATCTCTTGGTGGCTCTCATTATTATGTTACTTTTATTGATGATGCAACCAAAGAAACATGGATTTATTGTATTCGAAATAAATCTGATGTATTTGATGCTTTCAAGAAATGGAAAGCTTTGGTTGAAAATGAGACAGGGAAAAGGTTGAAGTGTCTCAGACCAGATAATGGAGGTGAATATTGTAGCAAAGAGTTTGCTAGGTACTATTCAGAGAATGGAATTCGCAGAGAGAAGACAGTTCCAGGAACACCACAAGAAAATGGTGTGTCAGAAAGGATGAACAGGACAATCATGGAGCGTGCAAGGTGCATGAGATTGCATGCAGGATTTCCTTT
>APFE030177765.1:29127-131729 GCA_000404065.3 Pinus taeda
AGCAGCGGTGGAGTTGCTATAATCAGTCTCCAAGTGGGAGATTGTTGGGTGTGGAGCCTGATTATCTTTTGTATTCAAAGGTTTCAGCCGGATGTATACCCAGGAAGACTATACACCCCTCCATGTGGGGGGGTCTTGTCCCCCCCGCGGGGGTTCGGGGGCTAGCGGTCCCGCGACAGAGGTTCAGGGGTAGCACCCCTGAAGCTAAAAATAGATGTAAAATTACCTTATAAAAGTATAGTAATTTCTAGTCAACCTGGGCCATTCATTAGGCGGATGATCTGACAGTAGAAGTTATGTTTAGTTTAGGGTTTTTTGCCTTAGAAGGCAACCCCTCACTATATATGAGGGGAATTGTATTGCGTTTATGTATCTCTGTATTCTGAGTGAGGAAGAGAGAGGATATTGAGAGCGAAGAGGGTGTTACAACGGATCTGCTGTAGGTTGTATCTCTTCAGTTGCTGGATAATATAATAAAAGAAGGATTGGCTGTTTCTCCATGGATGTAGCCCAAACTGGGTGAACCACGTATATCTGTGTCTCTCTTGTTTTATGCGTTTTCTGTGTTTATATTTCTGCAATATTTTATGTGTTCCATTGCTCCGTAATATATAATTTTATAACATTTTTCATTACCATCTGGTTCCATTAATAGTTGGGACAGCTTTCAGGAGCAATTCTTAACCAAGTTTGGAGATGACAGATCCACAAATACTCTTCTCAATGATCTCTCTAACTTGAAAGATGAACCTAGAGAACCAATTAAGGACTTCAATTCACGTTTTAATAAGTTATTGAATAAAATCCCAACGACATCGAAGCCCAATGATGAAGTCCAAAATGAATGGTACATTTCTTCTCTTCCCTCAAACACAACTATTTTTGTTGATAGGGTTGCCAAACCAAATTTGGCAGAAAACATGAAAGAAGCCATAGCTATAGAAAAACACATTTTAGCTTTAGAATCCAAGAAGGTAACGTTTAGGGATGAATCCAAGAAAAAAACACCTAAATATCCTTTTGATCTTGAAGGATTGCAAAAGGTCCTTAAAATCATGTCCAATGAAATAGTTGACATAAAAAAATAGGTAGCTGAGACTTCCTTAAGGAAAGCTTACAGACCTTACAAAAGAAACCCTTCCTCTAATCGTAAGCCTCCAAGTACCATATCAAATACTGAATCAGAAGTAGAGGAAGAGCTGAAGAACAAACTGATGATGAAGAAGTAGTTGAATTACAAGGAATGTGGATTTTATCCTTCCTAATGAAGAAGCATAAGAAGCATTACCTATCGCAACTAGGAGTACAAGCACTGTAGATTTGCCACAAACAAATCCAAAATAGAAAGCATCAACTCCAACTCCCAAAGATAACGTAATATGTAAGAAATATTCCCCCAAATCCACTCAAACCACTCCTCAATCAAATTCTTCACCTTCAGCTAAAACCCTGCTAGTCTATGATGAAATGGAATACAACATTGTTGAAGATATGAAAAATACTAAAGCAAATATTACATTCCATGAGATTAGCAAGTTAAAACATCAACAGAAGCTATTGCTCAAAGAAATAAAATTAGTCCCTACTTATCCTCTTCTCGCTGCTGTAATCTCACAGGCTGTTCAAGATATGGGAAGGCCTCCTACAACCTCATTAGATAAAATCAGTTTAACTGAAATCACTCTAATAGGAGGAAGATCCAAATCCCATACTCCATTTCTTCTGACTTTTGAAGTTTTCAATAAGAATCTACACAATTGTTTAGTTGATTATGAAGCTTCATCCAACATTCTGCCAAGAATAGTCTTTGAGAAATTAAAAGTGGAGCCCCAAAAATCTGTTGTTCACATCCTGTAGTTAGATCGATCTCAAGTTGAAGTTATAGGGGAACTCAATCAAGTCACTATTCAAATCTCATCAAACCCAAAATTATGTCAAGTCATTGACATCCTTGTGGCTGCTATCTATTATCCAGGATTTCTACAACTTAATCCTTAATAGAGACTGGTAAGAAAAGCTTCATGGCTATTTCACAACCGACTAGTCCCACATGTGGCTTCCCTATAACGGTAAGCCGAATCAAATAAGGGTTGACCGAGAGAAACATCAAAATTATATCGTCACAGAACTGGAGGGAGAAAATGAACTGTCGCATACAAAAACAATATCAGTGGAAATTATTCTGTTGAATCATTTCTAGGCAATTTTAATGCAAATACTTTACCCTTCTTGGAAAATTTTGTTATATCACAAGTTGAAAATTATTCTCAAGCATATGCTTCTAAATGTATAAATTTTGTAGATAGACCTGTAGTTAAGTATTTATTTTGGAAATTATATTTTGATGGATCTAGATATAACGATGGAGCTAGAGCAAGATGCATATTAGTTAGCCCAGAAGGGGAAAAAACTATTTTAGCATGCAGACTTGAATTTGAATGCAAAAATAACACTATCGAATATGAAGCATTAGTTCAAGGGCCGTATAAAGCTATCAACCTTGATATCAAATATCTTCAAGTGTTTGGAGATTCAGAAATTGTAATTAAGCAGGCAAGGAATATTATACTGTCTCTCTAGACACTTGAAACATTATCAATCATTAGTCTAGGACCTCAACTCTCATTTTACAACATTTAACATTTCCCCTATCCCAAGACTCCAAAATGCAAGTGCCGATCTTTTGGCTAATGTTGAATCCAAACTCACTCCACCAATAGATTATAGCCTCGATCACTTTTCTATTGAATTAATTTTTAGGCCTTCTATTCCCAACAATATCACCAATTGGCAAGTCTTTAATAATGATCTGGATATCATAAGTTTTCTAACATATGAAGTCTCTTACGATGACCAAATAATAGATGAAGATCAACATGAAAATCAACTTAAGTAAGAAATGACTACAAATTCCATGCCTAAATCTGTGGTTAAGCTGGAAGACTTATATGATCTTAAGGATAGGTTCAAGAAACCCACTAACTCAAAACTTCAAAGTTCAACTTTGAGATTTGAATTAGTTAATCTTGGGATTAACCTTAAGCCTCAAAATATTAATCTAGGACTTGGTCTTATCCCTGATGAAAAATTAGCCTTTGTTCATTTGTTAAAGAAATACAAAAATGTCTTTGCTTGGAACTATGAAGATCTCAAGACATATGATACTTCCATCATTCAACATACCGTTTCCATGATATCCGATGAAAAGCTCGTGTAACAGAAGTTAAGAAAGATTCATTTGAATTTAGAAAATTAGATCAAATATGAATTAAATAAGCTTCTCAAAGCCAAAATATTTTTTCCTTTAAGGCATTTAAGGTGGGTTTCTAACCTTGTCCCAGTCAGGAAAAAGAATGGCGATATTCGAATATGTATAGACTTTCACAATCTCAACAAATCTTGTTAGAAGGACAACTTCCCATTACCTTCTATGGAATAGATATTGCAATTAGTTGCAGACTAAGAATTGATGTCTTTTCTGGATGGATTTTCAGGTCATAATCAAATTCTAGTACATCCAGTTGACCGGCTAAAGACCACATTTCAAACCAAATGGGGCACCTATGCCTATCAAAAGATGCCATTTGGGTTAATCAATGCTAGTGCAACATTTCAGAGAGCCATGGACATAACTTTCAAAGGTTTGGTGAACAAATCAATGGTAATTTATTTAGATGACATAACCGTGTATTAAAAAAAGCGCAGTAATCATTTAAAGGATTTAAAACAAATATTTGAGCATTGTCAAAGGTATGGAATTTCTCTCAATCCTAAGAAATATTTCTTTACTTTGAGTGAAGGAAATCTCCTTGGATTTATCGTATCCAAAGAAGGAATTCTTTTTGATCCTGATATGATAAGAGAAATTTCTGAAATCCCTTTACCTCATAACAAAAAATCCATGCAATCTTTCCTAGGCCAGGTAAATTTTGTCAAAAAATTTGTCCCTGACTTTTCAGAAATTGTTTTACCTCTCCAATATATGATCAAGAAAATGATATTTCTAAATGTGGACATACAGAGCATGAAGTTTTTAATCTTATTAAACAAGCAATCACAAATGCTCCCTCTTTAGCAACTCCAAATTTTTCTAATCATTTCATTTTATATGCCTTTGCTTCTGAGACATCATATGCAGCTATAATCACACAGGTCAATGATGAAAAAATCAAAGAACCGATTTCTTTTTTTAGCTTCAATTTGCAGGGGGCTAAATTAAACTACTAAGACATTTAAAACCAAGCTTTTGCAATTTTCAAATCAATAAAGCATTTCAGACTCTTCCTTCTCAAGACTCATGCTAAGGTAATAGTCCCATTCCCAGTAGTAAGAAATTTACTGATGCAAAGAGAGGTGGGTGAGAAAAGATCAAATTGGGTAATGACACTGCAAGAATATGACATTGATATTAGACCAGCTAAAATTGTTAAAGGTCAAGGTTTTTGCAGAATGTTAGCAGGAGCATCCAATTTACTAGCACTACAAGATTGAAGTGAAGATATAAAAATATTTGAGGTAAGCCTCAACGATACTGAATCTAAATATGATGATTTCATCTTTTACTTGAAAAATGGATATGCCCATATGCAACTTAGTTACAAAAGAAAAAGGGATTTGAGGATAAAAGCTAAGCAATATGAAATCATCAATGATGTGTTGTTTAGAAAAAAAATATGATTCTGTTTTTCTTAGATGCCTTGAAAAATATGAGGTAGAAAAGGTTTTGTAGGAACTCCATGATGGACCGGCTGATGGACATTTTGGAGGAGACACAACAACACATAAAATCCTGCATGCTGACTATTGTTGGCCAACCTTATTCAAAGAGAATATGTAAGGAAATGTAAAATTTGTCAAACAGCCGCAAGAAGATAGAGGAAACCCGCATTACCATTGCAACCGGTCAACATTGAACGACCATTTGAACAATGGGGATTGGACATAATAGGTGAGATCGTTCCTCACTTTTCAAAGTAGCATAATATATATATATATATATATATATATATCCTTGCAGCAACTGATTACTTCACAAAATGGGTGGAAGCGATTCCACTTAAGGTAGCCAATTCTGAAAACATCATTGAATTTATTGATCAGTTTATTATTACCAGATTTGGCCTACCAATTGCCCTCATGTTTGACAATGCATATTATTTCACAGGAAATTCTATGACATAATTTGATCTTAAAAGAGGTTTTAAAATTAAATATTTTGCTAACTATTATCCTCAGGGAAATGGTTTGGCTAAATCTACAAACAAAAATCTCATCAGAATCATTAAACAAACTGTTGATCAAAGTTAGAAAAATTGGCACAAATCTTTGACATTTTCTCTATCAATAGATCGAATAACAGAGAAGGCCTTAATAGGCACTTCTCCTTTTAATTTGGTCTATGGGAAAGAAGTTATTCTCCCTATAAATATAGCTATTCCCTCTCTAGCCCTGGATCAATTTATTGAAGAAATTCCTTCCTCTTCTATGCAATTAAGGTAATCAAAAATCCTCAAGCTCGAAGAAGAAAGAGATAAGGCCAAAATCACACATGCATATCATCAACAATTAGTTAAATCTTCATTTGATGCAAATTCTGTAAGTCCTAAATCCTTTAGCTTGGAGACTTTGTATTGAAGTGGGATAAAGCACACCAGGAAAAAGGTAAGCATACCAAATTTCAAAGAATGTGGCTTGGCCCATTTTAGATTGCAGAGCAAATTGGCCCATCTACTTTTTTACTACAAGATTTATTAGGTAAGAGAGATTCTCTACCTGTTAATGGGCAGATTTTGAAAGAATATTTTTCATAGAAGATAACCTCTTCTATCCCTTGTACATTATTGCCTTTAATTTTTCTAGGAAAATAAAAGTTAAATAGCATTTACTTTTGGCCTTTTACAATAATAATCTCTTTTATATTTTGACTTTTCGCTTGTATAAGTAGAGATTGTTGAGAAGATAATTTTCATATTTGAAACATAAGATAAGTTCTATTACTATGAAATCTGCTTGTTTTCCACCAAAATTACTTGTCCTTTACAAACCTTAACTTTATAAAGAAACCTTTGTTCTACCATCGGTCAAGAAAAGTATCTATAAAAAAGCAAAGACTCTCTACAGGAAAGCATCCTTAGCTCTATAATTGTCATCCAGAAACTCTTAAGGAGTCAATGATTCTCCCCATCTAGTAAATCTTTCTCTTTTTAGAGTGTAATTCTAAAATATACTTAAAACTTAAAGGATAAGAGGTCTCATCAAGAGTTGACTTACCATGATCATAGGGAAGTAATAAACTGACATTACCAATACTGCATATCAAAACAGGGTAATGGCTTGAGATTATTTTAATCAAAAGACAAGGGGTCTCATCATGAGCCAACTTGTTCAGTTGAATTACAACCAGTGAATTCCATTGTCAGTTTTGGCCACCAAACCAAGATAATGACCTTTAAGTAGAAAAAATGAAGTTTTTAACAAAAATAATTTATTTAGAAAAGAAAAAAAAGTATATGAATATGAATTTATCTTTAAAAATTACACTCTTATTTGGATGGGATACTGAATCATTGCTGGTTAAAAGGTAACCCTGCCAAGGCTATGGATGCTTGCTGGCAGCAGAGGCTCTACCTATGAAAAATGAGTACATCTAAAAGCTAATCTGCAAAGCCCCCTGCTTTATCTTTAAAACCAAGTAAAGATTGATGTAGACAAAGGAATTTTCATTTTGAAAAGGATAATCAAATGGATGATAATTAGGTGGATTTTGTTTTCTTATTTAGAGGAATGTTACTTATCTTATATTTCATGTATTTCCTATTTTCTGAACTATCTTTATTTTGGAATTTTTAGAAATTTCAAAACACTATCAGAGATAATTGGTTCCTCCAGCGAATTGCCAATTGTTGTGCTACTCAACAACCCCCCATATATTAGTCTAATGGTTAATATGTTAATTAATAAATGGGGACCCTTTATAAAAAACCCTCCAATAAAATTTTAGCACTTAGGCGCTTTCTTTTGAACTTTTATAAATAAATCAAGATATCGATTCAAAACCCTCTAAGACTAGCAATTCTCGCCTTTTCGCATACCGATGGACCAAGTGCATTGAAGGGTTAATTAACAAACAAAACCCATGAATTGTGATAGAATGATTCACCACATTTGACTTAGACCTCATTAGACTTTTCATTCAAAAAACTAAGAGTTAAGGCATTTCCTATAAATGAAGCACTTATCGCAATCGCATATTGACGTTCACAAAGGACACAACTCGCAAAACATGTTGTAATATGCAAGGTGCGATATTGCGATAGAAAAAGTCAACCTCATCACATCACATCAATTTACTTAAAAGTCCAATATTATGAACTGTGCGAGCTTCCGAAATGCGATAAATCCTGGACTCCAATAAAAGCAAATGCTATAAAGTGTAAGTTAAGTCCATCATGTAGTGAAAAGCACTTTATGAAGTAATCACTCCTTCAGGCAAACTACACTCCAAACGGGAAAGGATACCCTGCTTATCTCGCATCCCACAAAATTCTAAAGAGCTTTGAGAAAGCACAGAATCAAATATGCGATAATGCGATTTGTGATATTGCATCTTAATCGCAAAATTGACATTCTCATAGTTAGAACTTGCCACCTTAAAAGTTTTTCCTTCCCGTTTGCGATGCGGTAATTTAATGAGTAATAAAAGCAATGATAATGAACCGTAGTGGCTATTTAATGAGTTTAATTGCATTTATTTTAAAGAGTGGCTTGACGTGATACAATATCTTTTCTTCTGGGTTCTGAATAATATCTCCTATCTTGTCACCTTTTTGAGATTCAATGTATCATTTATTCTCACTGTCATTCTCGGGTGTGTTTATCCGATAACTTCCATTTTGCTCCATTTCAGGAAAAATCCACAGAGAACATTGTTGGAAACAATGGTGAGGAAGGGGAAGGGAGCTTCATCTGAGAAATCAGAAATGGTGCTGCTTTTCTCTGATACCACGTGCAACAGAGACAAAGGAACTTCGACATGGGAGGCCATGTACAACTTGTTAGAAGAAGAGCAGCCCAGGCCACTGGTAACTAAGGCCGCGACAGATGCTCAGGAGTCATCTGACTCCTCCTATATCGAAACAACATGTTCGTTCCTGCACTGCATAGCTGCGAGACCAAAGATAATCCCATACACGGATATGGTCAAATGGGTAATTGATGAGGTATACATCACAGACAAAACCTTCAAGAATCATAGGCAAGAGGTCATGGGGTCCTTCTCAGTAGACAACCTACGATTAATGTACCAGTTACCTGAGCCGCAAAAGTTCTACAACAAACAATTCCTTGAGCAATTCACCAAGGAAAATGAGGACCATCAAACGTCATGCAGACTTGGAAATCAAGCGAAGGCAAGATCAAACAAGATAAAACTGGTATGTACTCAACAACATACCAACAATGATATGTAGGTTATTCGGTAGACTCGATAGCACCAAGTTTTCCATAGATTGGCTCCCATTAATAGATGCTGCAGTGATGTAACAATAATGACCTGGGCTCAAATTTTACCAGATAATTTGGCAAAGGCCATTATAGAATATATAAGGAAAAGAAGTTCCTCTTTAAGGGGTTTTCCTCCTTTTTTCATGAGTGCTTTTGTTATGGATGCAATCTATTTTTGTTCTCAATTTCCCAATATGGGATGGAAGTGGACTATACAAAAGCCACTTCCCATCCATATATACCATAAGATTTTGTGGGAATCTCAATTCCACCCCCATTTTTATAAAATCTGTCAAGGGGTTATGCTACCCTTTCATAGAGAAGAATATGACAGGACTGCCCTAGGTTTTATAAAGAAGCCGAAGTAGATATCTTGCCAGTAGCTAGATGGTTTGGGGAAGAAACATTCACCTACATTAGAGTCTTTGGGAGCACTACTTCAATGCATGTCCTCCCATATTATGTCCCTGACAAACTAATGGCCACAGAAATAACTTACCAGACAACAGGGGAAGGTGGGATGAGCAGAGGACTGAAAGAGAAAAAGAAGACCATTTGGCCTAATTCCCATTACAATGTGGTGATTTTGCACTACATGATTATGGAAATGCATTAAAAGAAGCATAGATTATTAAGTCTCTAAAATTAGCTACAATTATAGGAAGGCAGTATGACCCAGATGGCACCATTAAAGAGTTTACTACTATAGTAAAAGTAAAACAGTTCACCCACAAAGAGGATGCCTTTGATGACCTCTTCCTACAAGCAGGAACATTTTCACAAGTTTTGCATATGGCATCACTACTTTTGACCTCGGAAGATGTTAAGGCTTTCCATGTGTACAGGAAAAAGAGGCTATTAAAGGTCCCATTGCACCTACTATAGATTGAACCAATAAGGGAGCCAACTCCTAGCATAAGCTTGGAGAGTAGCTCCAAATAAAACTCTAAAGAAGAAACTTAAGAGAGATCTACGCATGAGTCAGAGCACTCAGAGCGGTAGTATCAAAAAGGGTGATGAAACACCAATAAAGAATATGAAAGAGGCACAACTCAAAGTACAGAGGATATGGCTGAGCAAGCCAAAGCAAAGAAACAAGCAGAAGTTGCTTCTACTTCAACTCAGTCAGGTAAAGCTCTAGTCATTGACCTGGAACAAGAATGGGAGTAGTTCAATAAAAAGATCCACACAGACACAAACCCTAAGAAAACATCTGAAATATAGACTCCCAAGAAAACCCAACATACGTCAAACCTAGAAACAACAGGGGAAGGAGCTACAGGCATTCAGAACATTGAAGTTATTCCTGCTACTCCTACTTCAGAAATTGTTTTAAGAATAAGAAAATACCTCCTCTAGATGTATTCTATAGCACCACCCACAAAGCTATAGTCAAGAGACAAAGGAAGAAAAGAAAACTGGATGTTGTAGCTGTTACGACTCCGGAAAATGAACCAATGGACATCATATGGAAGGACTCGCCTATCGACCCATCTGAGAATCTCACAAAGTTGTCGTAATTCGCAGGAGCCTATGCCACAACAACTATTGACAAGGTGACAGAGGTCCAAACGCTGCTCAAGGAAAAGGAACAAAGAATTCTGCTTCTGGAACAACAATTAGCCCAAGAAAAATCTAATCAACAAGTAGAATTACAAGTAGCCCAATTCCAAATGGAATTCAAACAGATGAGAATACAACATCAAGCCAGCTTATCAGAAGAGGATTTGCAGATACAAGCCATGACAGATAAACTTAGAGACAATCCGCAAAACGACGAATTCATCAAGGAAGCACTCAACCTCAATTCCTTACTAATGCAGCAAAAGGAAGTATTTTTCCAGAAAATCTTGCAGATAAATCCTTATTGCAAGACCAGTGATAAATTAACAAACCAAGTTATTGATATGAGGCTTGAGTATGATGAAATCCAAAAAAGGGTTTATGAGTTTATCACTTGGCAAGAATTAGAGGATGGGAGGAAGGCTGACCTACTAAAGTTGGAAGAGTCTCATAAAGCTATTATGTTCATAGATTGGGATTCTCGGTTGAAACAGGCGGAAAGGGAAACATCAATAGAAGTGATAGCAACAAACAACATAATAGAAGCCATTAACAAAAATCTTCATGGCACCAATCTGGTCAAGGAATGTGTAGCAGGATTTCTTCCTAATGCCAAACAGCTAGAGCAGTAGTGGAAACAGGCAACATAGGAAAAGGAAGAGGCAGTCAAACAATTAAATAGGTTGAATTGGGAGGCATACTGGCAATTTTTAGTGAAACAACACAACCAATGGATGACTCTAATATGTTTAACAACATCTACACAAAAGATGGTTCTAGCACTAATAGATGCCCTATTTGCTTGGCAATTAAAATATGCGATCAGCTAACTGCCTCAGCTCAAGCCCATGACTGATATTTGTGACCCTAGAGATCAAGTTCAAAGGAGCTATTCATTGATTTATTTTTCTTTTAGTTTTTTTTTTTCATATTTTGAGGAAGTTTGTTTGAAACCTCCTCAGCTATTTCTGTAATTATCTATTTTAAGACATATAGTTTAGCATTTAAACCCCTCTCATGCATTTAGAGAGGGGTCCAAATTTTTTTATCAAAAACACTTTTCAAAACATTGCACTTCTGTACTTTTGAGGAGGTTTTGATGAAATGAATGGAACATGATCTATTTTTTTTAAATATCTAACATGGTCTACTAAAATGCACTTTTTTACTCTTAGAATGTGTTGGACTAATTGAAATTGGGTCAATATCGCTGAAGCACATGAGCAGGAATTGTCATATATGGTGCTTTTATCTTATGATCATGTTTTATTTGTGTATCAAGCAATACTTATTCTTTCAATTGTTTTATGTAAGAAAGTCTGAATTATAGTTTTAACATTATTGCACTTTTGTATGATGTTAGCTTTGATTTCGTTGTGAATACATGAATGATTTTATATGCGATATATTTTTCTCAATCGTTTTGTCTAACTATTTATCCAAAATGATTATTGTTAAATGATTTAATTTCTTGTTTTAGTTGAATGATCTTTATTACCAGTTGTTGTAAGACATCATTGTAGATCGCATATCATATTTTATTCCCAGGTATACTTATAGTTAAATGATGTTAAATTAGGATATATGCATGTGTTTAGAAGTTAGATTAGATTACACTTAGCTTAATCATTTCCTGTTACATCATATATCATTCCTCATCACTATCAAATATTTTATGGGAAACTGGTCCCATTACCCCCAGTTGGAGCCACTATACCAAACGAAAAAGGAGTTGCTTTCAAGGTCCGGACTAGGTGGTTTTCCCCCTGTTGTTGCAAAAATTTTTGAGGCTTCAACATAACCCCAGATCGCTCTCCTACTATAGGAATGACAATGTATAGCAACCCAAAGTCGCTCTCATAGGCCTATGTGCCAGCGATAATGGACTTTTCTTAGCAAACGTGTGCCTGCAACCTCGAAATTTGAGCCACTTTACTAGCCCAGATTCCAGGCCTCTGCCCAGAACTTGCTACAATCTTCAAAATCCATCAAAGACATGATAACAATGTTGATAAATAAAAAATCAACCTCAGGAATAGGCCTGAGCATCCCCAACCGAGATTGACATTCTGTCAAACACTTGGCATAATGCAGCCTACAAATCTACGATACAAGACAAAGCATAAACGATTGAAAGAACTTATGAAACATAACTAGAATGATCACCTCCTTCTCCATTACGCTATTATATCATCAATTAGGTCTTGCATCCATCCATTTAATAATTACAAGTAAATACATGACCATGACATGAACCAGTCATTTAACCATGCTTATAACCAACATAAAACCATCTAAATATCAAAGATATGACAACCACTAAATCCATATATAAATCAATGCAAAAGTAAAAGAACTTAGATTTTATTAATCATAGGCAAATCCAACCAGGTTTGGGACTTCTACGTACCACCCGACCGCACACATGGCTGAACCAAATCTCTCTTTCAACCACTCACCCCCGTGCCATATTCCAAGCATGAATGTGGGATCACATAGCACAACCAATCTAATAAAAACTAAGGGGATCCATAGGTTAAACCACCCCAACCTCATCAAACCATGATCACACCAAAACCGGTGCTCTGATCACAACCGAACCAAACTTGGAATTCCATTTGGAATCCATCATTATCCTTGAGGAATTTTCCATCTCTTTGTCTCTAAGGATTTACCACAATCTAATCCCAAATCATTAGGCCCTAAACCGAGACCAATCTCTTAGGATTTACCACAATCCAAACCCAGATCATTAGGTCCTAAACCAAGACTTCTCCCTCAGGCTTTACCATGTGTTTAGTCAATTTAGTGTGTCCTAAATTGCTACACAAGTTATCAATCCGGGAGTCATAAATTGATGAAGTGTAGTGTACTATATGTGCTAGACAACCCTTTTCTTACCTCACTATTTTCAGTTTTATCTTGTTTTGGGTTTTGTTCTATTGGTCTCCTAAAGTGGTTTAATGCAATGGAAATCCTAATCTTCTGTTAAAGAAAAATTTTAAGAATACTTCTTAAAGATCAAGTGTGGATGTAGAGTTGAAGACAAGGCTTATCCTCTTGCTTCTTGTGATAATTTCCAAACTTTGAACTTAGGAGATCTTAAAACATGCTGTCTAAAAAATCAAAACTTGAATGAGAGTGTGAATATGAAACTATATAAACCAAACTAAAAATGAAGTATTGAGAATGAGATTACTATCTCTACTGTTCATCCTAATTGAAAAATTGAAATCTAATAAACTGCTGCAACTTAAACCAAAAAGTAAAGAAACTGGAAACTAATGATTAGTCAATGATTTCATCCATAATCACAACATTTTCCAATTAACTTCTAAAACGGGGTTAAGCTAAAGGCTCCGGAAATATCATCATATGGCATGAAATAAATGACAGCTAAAATATATAATTGCACACTAATGAAAGAAAAGCCAATTACTTCATCTATAATCACAATATCTCATCAATTAACTTCTAAAACGGGGTTAAGCTAAAGGCTCTAGAAATATCATCATATAGCATGAAATAACTGACATCTAAATTATCTAATTGCACACTAATGAAAGCAAAGCCAATTACTTCATCTATAATCACAATATTTAGCCAATTAACTTCTAAAATGGGGTTAAGCTAAAGGCTCCAGAAATATCATCATATAGCATGAAAGAAATGACATCTAGATTATCTAAAACAGTAAACAAATCTCACTAAGTAAAAGCATAAACAACTGAAATTGAAAACTAAAGTTCAGCAGAGGGGGTAAGTCTCAATAACACCACTTGATGCAAAATTACACTAAAAATCTTGAGCATAACCAGGCTTAAAGACCTATTTTGAAGTGCACCTATCAGTGTTAGTAAGAAAAGTGACAAGTTGCAAAAACATGTACAAGGTTAGAATGATTGAGATCATAAGCAAAACATGAGAAATATACAATTCAATTGAGATAAAATATACATGAAAACTATACAAAAACAAAAGAAGGACCTCAACTACGCAGGGGCCCTCTGCACAGCTTTAGACTAGCACACTGTTACTTCAAAACACGCTCAAACAACCATGTGAAAAAAAAGAGTTTTGTATTATGAAACAGAGTAATATGTCTCTCGGTTACAGAACAAAAAAATAACACTATAAAAACAATATTAAGAACGTCCTATTTGCGTTTCAAATGCTTATATTTATAGAGAAAATGGATAATTGTATCTCAGAGGAATTTCTTCAACGATAGACACGTGAACAAGTCAAAATCCGAGTATTCAGCCTCTTGGTTGCCATGATCTGTAAATATATGTGAGGTGGATGTTCGATTGTGTTATATAGATGGCATGCAGGTGGAAAAAAGGGATCCACGAGTTCAGGAATGGCTTCGGGATTCTTTTATGTGCAGGAACAAAGTTCTAGTTGGCATAGAACCTTCCGTTGACCTCCCTTTGACCGGAACCTTTCCTTCTAAATCTGGCTAAGTAAATAGGACCTCATCCATGTGTGGACAATTCCTGAGCTGCCCATGTGTCTCATTCCTCCTACTGAGACCTGTAACCTATAAAACAATGGAAATGGCTACAGAATTGCCAGTTAGTTGTGGAAAGCGGCTACATTCCGTAGCTGATAAACAAAACCTAGATCAAATAGCACACACAATGATATAATTTGAAAATCACTCAAATACACTCCTAAAATCAACATGTAACAACTTTTGATAGCTTAGGATGCACTGAAATGGGAAAATAGAAGAGAAAGGGTTTAAGAAAATGCTTGGAAGAGAGGTAGTTTTGGGGCTCAACATACCCCGACTGTGAAGATGTTGCATGTCCTCATGCAACCAAAATTGTAACAATCCTCCCTTTAATGCATTTTCTCTGAAACTTCTGCTAAGACATCCAACCTCTTCTTCTTCTTTCTTGGCTTCATCATAAGACATCTGTACTTGAGTTTGATGAGGGCTCTACTCAACCTCCTATTCTTCTTCTTCAGTTTTCTATTTTTCTTATGCCAGAATCCTAAATGCAGCATGGTATTATCATCGATAACTTTGTCCAATTTGTTTTGCTCTTTTAAGGTTTCATTATCCCTTTGGACATGTCTGTTTAAGATTTCCAACAAATAAATTTCTTGCTTTAATGATTGAATCAAAGTTTCCTGAGTTGTACCTTGTTGATTGGATGAATTTCCTTGTTCTGCTGTAGTTTTCTGCTGTTCCAATGATTCAATGAAATCATAAATCTGCTGCTGGGATTTATCAATTTCTGGAGTTGTTTTCCTTGGATTAGTTTCAAAGTCTAACTGAGGAGAAGGAGAATATTGTGGATTTTGATCAGGTGGAATGTTTTCTGGTGACTGATCTGGAGTTTCACCTCCCAGGTCTATGGATTGAGCTCCTTTGATTTGTGTTTTCTTCAACTTGCCCTTTAATCTAGAGCTTCTTCTTAGACCTTGTGAGGTTATGTCACACTTTTTTATGATCTATTTCTCCTTTCCTTTTGTTTTTCTTTAGTTGACAATTCTTTAAGATGAACTAATCTTTCAAAAAGCACTTGCTCTTCCTCTGAAGAAGGCTCAGGAGTCTGGTAAATATCTTCAATTTTCTTCTTTCCTTTCTGTTTTGCTTGTTTCCTAATTTCAGTCAATGTTTCAGAAGGCAATTCTTCTTCTCTATTTTCCTTGGTCACACTAGTAGGAGTATCTTGGATTAAGGTTGTTCTTTTCCTCCTACTTCTCTTTGCTGAACTCCCCTTAGGCACTTTAGGAGGGTCTTGGAAGAAGTTCCTAACTAGGAATTTTTCCCATGTATCTTCTCTCTCTTTCAAATGATTTTCAACCAAGAGCTTGATAAGGCCATGATGGTAGAGATGAGGTTCCACATCATCTATATTATTTTTCATAGTAGTAGACATTTTTCTCAAAATATTCAACAAGAAGTAAGGGAGGTTGATAGTTTCATTCTCCAAGAAATCCATTAATAATCTGATATTATACATATACATGGAGCCATACCTGCCTTCGCATGTAATGAATTTCTGAATGATCAACAACAGATTACTCCACTTATCTTTTAAGGATGAGATAGGAATTCCTCGTTTAAATATTGATATGTCCATACCTGGATTATGAAGAATGACCCTCTAGACCTTTTCATCGAAGTCCTTGTTTCGTAAACCATCTCTCTCCTTCTTGTGGAAGCTCTGTGGCTGCTGCAATTGATGATTCTATCACTGGAAATTTGATGTCTCCAATTTCAACTTCTACACCGTGGAAAGATCTTGCAAACATTTTTGTAACCTCCTTGTGTTGACCCTTGAACTTCTTAATGAACTACACCCATCCTACCTTCTTCAATGTGCTCTTAAGCTGCGGGTATCCTTCCGTGAATTTAACTCCTTTGGGCTCTGTTCTCACTATAAGACCCATTCTTCCTTCTCATTGTGAATACACCTCTATAAATGACAACTTTACGAAAACATAATGGTTATGTGAGTGGAAAATAGAAGAGGACTGTGGAGAAAATCGGTGGTTACGAAATGGGGAGAGTACTGAGCATGAAATGAAAGAGGGTTTATGGAGTAAAAATATATGTAAACAAACAATGACATGAAGACTGTAAAAAACCTGGTGTGCAAGCGTGGAGGCAGAGTGTCACTCGTGAAAATTTGAGAGACTGAACAGAGTTTATGATTTTGAGTTCATAAAAAGGCTGCGGAGTGGAACGTCGGTGGAAGAGAGCCGTATTCAATCAGCTCACGTCTGCATGATTAGCTTTTTTAACAAATGTAATGAGGGTGTACGACTAAGTATGAGTTAAACTTGAGAATAGATTATGAGACTGTTAGGATTAACACGAAGGATATGTTGGAGTTAAGGCAGACATCAAGTTAAATCATTACACGTTAAGGAGTTGTGATTTTACAAACTATACGAATTATGCTTTTGAAATGGTTTTGTCCATACTTTGGAATCATACCTCTTTTTCTTTTTGCTAACTTTTAATTGCCTGCCTTTGTAGGTGCTTTTCAGGTGTTGATGTCTTCAAAGATCTTCTCCTTCCATACCTGCATCTTGCTTTATAATTTTTTTTTTTTGGCTAATCACTTTGACTGTCATTGCAAAGTAATAGGATTATATGTGGAATCAGAATTCAGCCGCAGAATCAAAATTTAGCTGCGGAATTGAAAAACAACTGTGGAAAATGACATTGTGAATAACATATGACTTGGAAAATGAATGGAAATGAAAAATGACTGTATGGACGATACATGGAAAAGTGAATATGAAGAAAACTAAAATAAATTTTATTGATGGTATGTGATGGTGAGATGGAGCGAAATGAAATGAAATGGAATGGAACACACTATGAGTGAAATGAGAGATTTTTTGGAAAATATAGGGCATTAGAATCTTCTAATTTTTGCCCTATATTTTCTGTATAATAATGCCAATTAGTGATTGGTTTTCAAGCTTATACATTTTTTTCTTAGATGATGATGAAAAAAAAACAAAGACTAGGCTGGTGGAGAAGAATGATTCTTCTTCACCAACCTCATTGTAGAGTTATCTTGAAATATTTTGATAAACTCCTCCTTTGAGATTGGCTTATGATAGATCTTCAATCTATGACCATTCACAAGGAGAGGAGTTTGGTGCTCATCAATTGTTTTGATTCTTATTGCTCCATTGCTAAATTTTTTTTCAATCTCATATGGCCCAAGCCAATGAGTCTGAAATTTACCTTGAAAATCTTTGAACTTTGAATCAAATAGCAATGCCTAATCTCCTTCTTGAAACCTTTTGTCCTTGATGTATTTGTCATGCCACTTAGCTCTCTACTGCTGAACTAGATCAGTTCTTTGAACTGCTTCTTGTCTGATCTCATCTAGTTCATTCAATTGCTCTGGTTTATGCTTTTGAGCTTCTGATAGATCCATTCCCAACTGAACTGCCATCTTGAAGGTTTTAACTTAGAACTCAATGGGGAGCAGAACTTCCTTCCAATAAACAAGTTCATAAGGAGTGTGTCCCGTTGTGTTCCTCCATGTAGCTTTGTAGGCCCATAAGGCTTCAGGAATCCTTTCTGCCCAATCTCTTCTATGTAGATGCACAGTGTTGGAAATGATTCCTTCAATTACTTTATTTGTGGACTCCACTTGACCATTTGCTTGCGGATGATAAGGAGTGGATTTCCTATGCTTGACCTTGTACTCTTCCATAAGCTTCTCCATTATTTTGGATGTGAATTGAGTTCCTTGATTTGTCACAATTTCCCTTGGAACACCAAAGCGAGTAAAAATATCCTCATAAAGAAAATTAATTGTTGTATTTTTATTAGCATAAAATAATGCTTTGGCTTCTACCCATTTAGTGACATAATCAGTACATACCAATATATACTTTTTCTGCTTGGATGGAGGATTAATAGGTCCAATAAAGTCTAAAGCCCATTTTTCAAAGGGTTCGATGAGTACCTGAGGTTGTAATGGCATCTCATTTGAGGGGGTAGGCTTCCCTACCCTTTGGCAGCTGTCACACCTTTTGACATATTGTTTTGCATCTTTGAAGAGGGACGACCAAAAATATCCTAAAGAAAGGATTTTATATGCTGTCCTCTTGTCAGCAAAGTGTCCACCACACGGTTCATCATGACATTCTTTGAGAATATCAGGCATTTCATCTTCCTTGACACATCTTCTGATCACAAAGTCTGGCCCTGTTTTATACAATTTGTTAGAAATCCATGAATATCTTGAACTATCCTGAATAATCTTTCTTCTTTCTCTAGGAAATAAATGTGGAGGTAGCTTCCTGTAACCAAATAGTTAGCCATATCTACAAACCAAGGAGTTTTAGTAGTTACTGCAAATAAGTATTCATCAGGAAACTTATCCTCTACAGGAGAGTCTTCTTTGATATTTTGAATCCTAGACAAGAAATCAACAACTGTGTTTTGTTTCCCAGGTCTATCTAACACAGTAAAATTGAATTCCTGTAAAAGTAGGAGCCATCTTGTAACTCTGCCATTAGTAATAGGTTTGTTCATGAAATATCTAATTGTAGAATAATCAGTATGAATAAAAGTTTCATATCCTGTTATATAATGTCTGAACTTATTAATTGCATGAACAACAACTAAGAACTCTTTTTCAGTCACAGTATAATTTAACTCAGTGGGAGTCAAATTTTTACTAGTATAGTAAATGGCATAAGGAATCAAGTCTTTTTGTCCTAGTACAACTCCTAGAGCCGTATCTGAAGCATCGGTAGAAATATGGAAAGGAAGTTTCCAATTTGGTCCTCTTAAGATAGGTGCTTCAGATATTCTTGTTTTCAAGGCTTCAAATGCTGATTGACAATTAGGATTCCATTTGAATTCACAGTCTTTTGTAAGCATTTTGAAGAGTGGAGATGCTATTTTGGTAATTTTCTCTATAAATCTTCTATAATATCCAGTAAATCCTAGAAAACTTCTAACATCTTTTTGACAATTTGGAATAGGTAACTTGGAGATGACTTCAACTTTGGATTTGTCTACTTTAATCCCATCCCTAAAATGTGATGTCCCAAAACAATACCTTTAGTAAACATCATAAAGCATTTTTCATGGCTTAATGAAAGTTTTGTTTCTTTGCAAATTTTCCAGATTTTCCAAGGCTTCTTCAAATGTATTACCATAGATTGTAAAATCATCCATATATACCTCTACACAATCATGGATTAGATCAGAAAAAATTCCTAGTACTGCTCTTTGGAATGTTGCAGGTGCATTACATAATCCAAAAGGAAGCACTCAGTAAGAAAAAGTTCTCCATGGACAAGTAAATGTGGTTTTATCTTGATCTTCAGGTGCTACCTGAATTTGATTATAACCACTAAAACCATCCAAAAATGAAAAGTACTTTTTGCCTGCTAATGTATCTAATACTTGATCTATAAAGGGCAAAGGAAAGTGATCCTTCAAGGTTGCTTTATTCAATTCCCTATAATCAATGCACACCCTCCATTTACCATTATTTTTGGGCACTATCACCAAGGGAGAAACCCATTGACTATCTGAGATTGGGTAAATTAAGTTTACATTGAGTAATTTTTGGAGCTCTTTTTTCACAATCTCCCTAAGATTTGGATTCATCCTTCTCTGAGGTTGTCTGCTTGGTCTACTATTTTACTCAATATAGATATGATGGATACAAGTCTTAGCGTCAATACCTTTCATATCACTATACTCCCATGCAAATGCAGTAGAATTTTTTTGTAAGATTTTGGTTAGCTCTTCTTGTTGTAACTTTCCCAATTTTTTGTTGATATTCAATGTTCTACCTGGAGAAATTTCAATTGCAGAACTGCCAAACTCTTCCATAAAGTAGAGAGACATTTGTCTGGATGACAAATATTTAATATCAAAATCTAACTGAAATTGTGTGTGATCATATTTTGAAGATGTTTCAAAATTTTCTAATGTGTTCAATATTTGACTATCCTCACTAACTTCAGAGAGAGTAAAGATAAGTTGTATAGCATCTTCATCATCGACCCATTCATTATCTCCTACTTCTGTAATTGCTTTTGCTAGAGGATACAAAGTAAATTTCTTTGTTGAACTACAATCAGAAATGTACGTGTCACCAGATCTACAACTAATAAAAGCATCAGTTGTGGCTAGCCAAGGTCTTCCTAAGATGAGTGGGTGTACTCCTAGATTATTCTTGGGAGTCAAAATCATGAAATCCATCGGATATTCCTAAGAATACAACGAGACCGAAATATCTTCTAGTACACCATCTGGTTTAATCACTGATCTATCTACAAGTTGCAGTAAGGTAGGTGTGAAAAGAGGATTAGGAAGTTTAAGCTGTTCCATAGTCTGTCTACTCATAATGTTTATAGCAGCCCCTAAGTCAATCAATGTATTTGGAATTTCCATTCCATTTATGTGTGTCTTGACAATTGGACTTCCTGGATCCACATATTTATGCATGGTAATCTTTCCCATCATGATATCTGCTATTTTTCCTACTAGGTGGATTCTTTTTGTGTCTCTTGGTTTCCTACCTGGTATTTTGATACTCAACTCCTTTATTGTTTTTGCTAGAATAGGAATTTCTCTAATGGCTTGTAGCAAGGGAATCTTGATACAGACATTCTTTAATTCATCTAGGAAATCATAGTCAGGCAAAAAGATTTGTTTTTCCACCCCCCCGTCAATTTGTAATCTCTCAGGAAAAGGAGATGTGGATGTAGATACAGGTTGCTCAACTATAGGAGTTGTGTGGATCGACTCTTTTTGTTTTTCTTTTTGAATACCTGGGTTTTGAAGGGATGCTTCTTCAAAACTTTTATTGACTTTAAGAGAATCCTCCTCAGAAGCATCTTGCTCTTGAATATCTATAGAAGGTTTTTCCTTTTCTAAAATCCTACCAGATCTAAGTTGAACATCATTAAGATCTAGAGGAACAATCATGTAGGTAGGAAATGGTTGTCCTTCTACCATGTAAACATTTTGAGGGTTTTTGTTGTTGGGATTTGGTAATGGTTGGGCTAATAGTTGATTTGGCTTATGTTGAAATGGAAGCAAGGGTTGAGGATTTTGATTTTGTTGAGGAGGTTATTGTTGTGGAAATGGTAATGAAAGGTGAGGGCTTTGATTTGGAAGTTGTGGTTGTGGACTTTGTTATTGGTTTTGTGGGGGAGGATAGCTTTGATAAGATGGAGGATATTGATAATATTGAGCAAATCTCCCATAAGGATTTTGTACCCATGATTGAGATTGATACTGATTTTGAGGTTGAGGCCAAGGTTGTTGCCAAGAATTCCAATTTGATGAGGGCTGAAAATTCATTGGATTGTTAAATCCTTTATTTTTTTGTCCTTGCCAAGGTCTTCTTAAAACAAAGAAAAGAGGTTCTACAGAATTTAGAACTACTTCCTCCTGAAAGACAACTTTAAGACCTCGGATTAAAGGACAATCCTTGGTCTCATGACTTTCCGAGCAAATCATACATGTTTCTACAACATCTAAGGGACATTCTCTTAGAGCATGTTTCTTTTTACATTTTGGGCAAAAGATGGCTAAGGCATCAACTTCTGTTTTCTGCTTGTTTTGAATTTTGAGGGTGTCTAGATGTTCACTAAGGCTCCCTAGAATGTCAGTTTTGAACTCATCAAGCATATTGCCAATTTCTGCCCTACTTACTGTCCCAGTTGCAGATTTGTTAGCTCTAATAAGAGAAGGATCTCTAGGCCCTTTTCCAGTTTTAGATTTTCCTCTTGAGAGATTGACACATAGTTCTTCTATGTCACTTAATGGAAGTTGAGAGATTTCTCCCTTCCCCATCATGTTTAAAATATCTATCCATTCATCTCTAATGGCTTTCAATAAAAGGGATTTCAAGGTTTCCTCATCTAAATTGTTCAGTTTTTCTCTCTTTAAGTTGTATTGAAACCTCTCAAGCAAATACTCTAAGTTCTCATCTTCTTTTTGCATCATTTTGAATACCTCATCCTTATGATTGGTAGGCATACAATAATCCAAGTATCTATTGAAAAATGCCTGCCTCATATCATTCCAAGTCCTAATAGATTGAGTGACTAATCCCATAAACCATTTCAGAGTAGCCCCTTTCAATGTTGAAGGGAACAATTTGAGTTTTTGAGAGTCTTCTAAATAGTCATAGTTTCGGGATAAGACTTCAAACTCAAATAGAAATGTTTCAGGATCCTCACTTCGCAATCCATAAAATTTTGGGAGGATGGATGGTGAAATGTTTTTCATTGTTGTATGGGTTTCCTCATCTACTATAGGGAATCCAAATGAGTTATCTTCTTCCCTATTTCCTCTACCTCCTCCATTGTTACCTCTACCTCCTCCATTATTTCCTCTACCTCTGCCTCAATCCCTTCCTCCAAATAGTGAAAATTCTCCATCTTGCTCTTCTTCTACCATGATAGTTTCCTCAGAATCTTCTGGCTCTTCTATTAATGGCTGATGAGAGAAAGTTTCTACCTCCTCTTCTTCTCTAGGTAATTCTACTTCTTCAACTGCAATAGGATCCCCTATAGAGGTGAAGAAGGGTTCTTCTCCTAGGTCAGATTTAGTAGATGGAATGGGAGAATATTTTAATTTAGTTGTTGCCCCTTGAATTCTAGGAATCCTAGGGCTAGGAGTATGAGTCTGGGATGGAGGTGTATCTTGTCTATTCCTTGAAGTAGTTGGAGTTGTAAAAATTGAACTTTTTCCCCTATCTATAAACCTTCCCCTAGAATCTCTTTCTCTATGAATGTCATTTTTTTGTTTTTGGTGATTTCAATTGGGCTAATAATTCTTTTTTTGATCCTCCAGATCACACTAAGTGCAAGCAGAGAGCATACTCAAGAAATTATTAATTCTCCTTTTTTTTTGAATGTAAGAGATAGGCTACCTAGTTACACTTCCTCGACAACGGTGCCAAAATGTTTATTCAATTTAGTGTGTCCTAAATTGCTACATAAGTTATCAATCTGGGAGTCGTAAACTGATGAAGTGTAGTGCACTGTATGTGCTAGACAACCCTTTTCTTACCTCACTGTTTTCAGTTTTATCTTGTTTTGGGGTTTTGTTCTGTTGGTATCCTAAAGTGGTTTAATGCAATGGAAATCCTAGTCTACTGTTAAAGCAAGAGTTTAAGAATACTTCATATCAAGTGTGGATGTAGAGTTGAAGACAAGGCTTATCCTCTTGCTTCTTGTGATAATTTCCAAACTTTGAACTTAGGAGATATTAAAACATGCTGTCTACAAAACCATAACTTGAATGAGAGTGTGAATATGCAGCTATATAAACCGAACTAAAAATGAATTACTGAGAATGAGATTACTACCTCTGCTATTCATCCTAATTTCAAAATTGAAATCTAATAAACTGTTGCAACTTAAACAAAAAAGTAAAGAAACTGGAAACTAATGATTAGTCAATGATTTCATCCATAATCAAAAAATTTCGCCAATTAACTTCTAAAACGGGGTTAAGCTAAAGGCTCTGGAAATATCATCATATGGCATGAAATAAATGACATCTAAATTATCTAATTGCACATTAATGAAAGCAAAGCCAATTAATTCATCTATAATCACAATATTTCACCAATTAACTTCTAAAACAGGGTTAAGCTAAAGGCTTCAGAAATATCATCATATAGCATGAAATAACTGACATCTAAATTATCTAATTGCACACTAATGAAAGCAAAGCGAATTACTTCATCTATAATCACAATGTTTCACCAGTTAACTTCTAAAATGGGGTTAAGCTAAAGGCTCCAGAAATATCATCATATAGCATGAAAGAAATGACATCTAGATTATCTAAAATAGTAAACAAATCTCACTAAGTAAAAACATAAACAACTGAAATTGAAAACTAAATTTCAGCAGAGGGGGTAAGTCTCAATAACACCACTTGATGCAAACATTACACTAAAAAGCTCGAGCATAACCAGACTTAAAGACCTATTTTGAAGTGCACCTATCAGTGTTAGTAAGAAATGTGACAAGTTGCAAAAACATGTACAAGATTAGAATGATTAAGATCATAAGCAAAACATGAGAAATATACAATTCGAGCGAGAGAAAATATACATGAAAACTATACAAAAACAAAAGAAGGACCTTAGCTACGCAGGGGCCCTCTGCACAACTTTGGACTAGCATGCTGTTACTTCAAAACATGCTCAAACATCCATGTGAAAAATAGAGTTTTGTATTATGAAACAGAGTAATATGTCTCTCGGTTACAGAACAAGAAAATAACACTATAACAACAATATTAAGAACGTCCTATTTGCGTTTCAAATGCTTATATTTATAGAGAAAATGTATAACTGTATCTCAGAGGAATTTCTTCAACGGTAGACACGTGAACAGGTCAAAATCCGAGGATTCAGCCTCTCGGTTGCCATGAGCAGTCAATCTATGCGAGGTGGATGTTGGATTGCGTTATGTAGATGGCATGCAGGTGGAAAAAAGGATCCACGAGTTCAGGAACTGCTTCAGGCTTATTTTACATGCAGGAACATAGTTCTAGTTGGCATAGAACTCTCTGTTGACCTCCCTTTGACTGGCACCTTTCCTTCCGAATCTGGCTAAGTAAATAGGACCTCATCCATGTGTGGACAATTCCTGAGCTACCCATGTGTCTCATTCTCCTACTAACACCTGTAACCTATAAAACAATGGAAATGGCTACGGAATTGCCAGTTAGCTGCGGAAAGTGGCTACATTTCATAGCTGATAAACAAAACCTAGATCAAATAGCACACATAATGATATAATTTGAAAATCACTCAAATGCACTCCTAAAATCAACATGTAACAAATTTTGATAGCTTAGGATGCATTGACATGGGAAAATAGAAGAGAAATGGTTTAAGAAAATGCTTGGAAGAGAGGTAGTTTTGGGGCTCAACACTGTGTATCTCACCAAAACCAATCAAGGGATTCCTAGGCTTTTGGGAATGAAACTTGAGACCACCTCCGCCCTGGATTCCGAAATCTGTTTGGAAAACCAAAGCTCAAAATCGAGATAAGCATCCCAACCTACCATGGCATCTGGAAAAATGCAAGGCTAGGATGAAAACCACTATCATGACTTGACAAAACCATGCCACCGACAACAAGGGAACCATACACCAACATGCAAAGCCTTGCATTTCCAAACTAGTTAGGAAATCACACATGCAAAAGGTTACCTGCAAGTATCCATGCTGAAGCTGCTTGATCCTACTCTTCTTCCTTGATCCTTGCTTTTCCTTCCTTGATCCAAAGCTAGAGTGCTCCAAGAAAACTCTAAGTGACCAAGAGTGAGAGAGAGAATAATGAGAGAGCTTGAAACTTGAACTGACAAAAGGTTAGCAAAAATGTTGCCCACTGATCCTCAAAATACTTTTGATTAATGAGGCCTCTATTTTCTT
This sequence comes from Pinus taeda, assembly GCA_000404065.3. Lineage (NCBI taxonomy): Eukaryota > Viridiplantae > Streptophyta > Pinopsida > Pinales > Pinaceae > Pinus > Pinus taeda. The sequence goes on from APFE030177765.1 coordinate 55,125, forward strand.
CACTTTCCATTATTTTCCTTTAATTTCCTCCTCACAGGAAACTTGTGACCTTTCACCTTACTTTTCTCCTAATCCTTTGTTTTCATAAATAAATGTGCCCAAAATTCCTTTTTTCCTTAGCCTTTGCCATTTTTCCTTAGCCGAAACACACATCCAGCATGCCCACTAGGATATCTTTGCCCAACATTCAACTTGGAATAAGTGTCCCATAACGTGGTCTTATTTTTCCTTTATTAACTTTTATTACATGGACTTTTCACCAGGGCTCTTACAGAACCCTTGCCCTTGGGGAACACCATCCTTTGTGTTAAACCACACCATGACCTCAAAAAAACTTCTGAAAATAAAACATACTACCCATGGAGCTTTATAACTTAGCTTGTTGCAGTATTTACAATGAAAGATCTGCTCAAAAGAAAAACATCATGACAACATGACAATATAACAATCATAATAACATGACACCCATATCGCTTATTGGAGATTTATAAATTATATCATGGCGGTATTTACATCCGTATACATATACATAAATATACCATAACATCAACAAAATATATTCCAAACATATACCAACATCAAACCAAAGCTGCTTTGCCTCAACCGACAAACAATGAAGGATACAGGGCCCACATCTGATTTTCCATCTCCCATGTAGCTTCTTCAGGCACATGCATTGAGGCTCTGGCTGGAACTCTCCTTCTTGATCCATTTGAAATATATACCAATCAATAACATGATCAACATCCTTTATATACTTAAGCAATGAAATATGGAAAACATCATGGAATTTCACTGTTGGAGGTAGTGCAAGTTGATATTCCATTGTTCCAATCCTCTCAAGGATCTCGAAAGGCCCGCAATACCATGGTGCCAACTTGGCACATGAAGCAATCCTCAAAGATCTTTTCTTGGGCTTGATGCGCAAATACACATGCTTCACAACCTAAAACTCCTTGAACACCCTGTGCTGATATGCATAACTCTTCTATCTATCCTATGCTACCTTTAGATTGTTCTTTATAACCTACATTTCCTGCTCCATGTCTACCAACATGTCCGGTCCAATTAGTACCTTGTTCATTGGATCATTCCAACTGATGGGAGTGTTACAACTCCACTCATAAAATGCCTCGAAAGGAATCATCCTTAATGAATATTGATAACCATTGTTGTATGCGAACTCAACCAATGGAAGATACTCCTCTCGTTTCTTCTACTATTGCATCACATACATCCTCAACATATCCTCTAAGATCCTGTTGACCCTCTCTGTCTGTCCATCTATCTGCGGATAATAAGTTACACTGAAGACCAACTTTGTGCGCAAGCCTACAAATAGCTCCTTCCAAAAATTGGAAGTGAACTTTGCATCCCTGTCCAACACAATATTCTTTGGAACACCATGCAGTCTCACTATTTCTTTGATGAACACCTATGCTACCTGTTAGCTTCCTATACCAATAGGTTTCATTTTTCATGATTGACTGGAGAAGTGCCAAATATGTTCATCCTTTCCATGCTGCAAAGGTTCCATATTTTGTAGAATTTCACTATGTATAGATGGTTAACTCTTGCCACAGTTGATGAATAGCTAGACAGTCTAATCCTAGCTAGATCATGTTTGAATTTACTTGTTTTAGAATAGAGAATAAAGGTTTGTACAAATAGTTCAAGCTTGGCAGACAAGTAGTTAGGTAGAGAAGCAAAGGGTCTCAACAGCTTAATCTGAGCCCTGCAAGAGATAAGGGTAGACTTAGATAGGAGGGCAGCTAAAAGAAAAGAGAAGAATCAGGGTTTGCTAGTTCAAATGCACCTAATGAAAATGAAGAAAAAATGTTAGGTGTACTAGGCTGGGTAGGCAGTTTTGATGTTGTAGAAGCAGGCTTATGGGCAATTTGGTCCTAACAAGGTGGTTACAAAATAAATGGATCATGACTAATTTCCCTCCTCATTTTTCCAAGAACACTTACTAACATCCCCCCAAGGGCAATGAGATCTGCTCACTGCCCTTAGTCCACTTCATTTCATGGAAAAAAACTAAGTGAAACTGTGTTTTCACCTAGGAGAAACAAGCCACATTTCTTGTGTAAAATGTTTCTATTCCATTTTGCCAAGTTTCCTAGACTTCATAACTTAATATCCTTTCATTTCTCCATGCCTAAGTTTTTACTCTATAAACATAGCCTTTATCCATACATATCCATTCCACATAGTCATATTAATCTACTAACACTTTTATATAGCTCCTATGTGAATATTTCCCCTCCCTTACTATGTAAAAATACATAAAATCCCTAAACAACTAAATATCCCGACCTTTGGCTAACTATAAGCTATACTTTAAATTTTTGTCGGGAGTTATTGGTCCACCCGGGGCCAATAACAACCCTCCACGTGCCCCATCAGGACTTGTTTAGCTTCTGGCTAAATAAATAGTTGAACCCACATATTATACCCCCAAACCCCATTTAACCAAAGTTTACAATATACCCCGCAAAACATTACAAATGCGAAATATTACCGCGGGTCCCCCAGTGATAAGCCGTCGCCACCTCCATCACCCGCCGACAGTCCGATCATCGCAGACAGATCCAACGGCTGTCGGTAATATCGGAAGCCTTAAGTGCCGAACGATAGCGTCCGGGGGATGGGCGGTATTTCCGCCATACCAAGGACGTGTGTCAGGCGCCCGGCGTGTTCGGAGCCCCTTCCTCCAATACCACTTCCCTCCAAAGGCGGTGCGGGGAATACCGCTTACCACCCCACTGCCTCCCCGCTGACGTCATGCCTACGTCATTTGATGACGTCACCCCCGTTGTCGCCCGTCTGTCCGCCACATCAGGTCCCTGTCATCTGCCCACGTCAGTGCCGCATCATTCGCCACATCACCTGACATGTCATCTTCCGTACCCCACTACACGACAAAATTACGTCATGCTGACATCATCAGACAAAAGCGCACCAAAACCCGCCAAAGTAAAAAATTTGGGTAAAAAGAGGTGAAAACGTTATTTTCTCTCATTTCTGTCTGTTTCCTCTACGCATCCTATGCATGCTAATTTACGTCCGAAAGAGCATTTTCACTATACAGTCCACCACCTAGCAGTTTTTACTCCATAGCTCGGCCTCTCGGCTCGTCTCGTCACTTGCAAATCGACCATTCCACCGTCAAAATATGTATTTACACTAATTTACTCTCGAACCCTATTTTTTGTTGGTTTTCGCTCTAAAATTGCCCACAGAACCCATAATTTGAAGAAGAAAACACTGTGTTACCCACCATAACCTCTGTCGTGCCAAATTTTCACCATTAATCTGCACACTAAGCTAAATTTGAGCTCGTTCGGCCTTGCAAATTCTCTGAGAAACCTCGAAAACTACCTTTTTTCCCACTATTGTTGCCCATTTTGCCAAAGAATCCCACAAGTTCTGTCTCTCCATCTAATTTCTGTCCACTAAGCTAAATACAAACCAACAAACCAATTTCACGGTGAAATTCCCGTAGAAAATCGACAGAGCTATTGTTTTGCCTGTTTTGCTTACACAGAGCCAAAAAATTCCAATTTTAAAAGCAACAGAATTGAGCTATGGAAGGTCCAGTAGCCTTGAATATCACTGCTCTCAATGCACCCCACAAGGAATTGGAAAATCTGCCCTTAGCTGATAAAGACTATCTAATCCAAGACTTAGTAGGCTACCAAAACCATCTGCAAGCATTTTGTGAGCTCAGAAACAGTTACCTAAGCCAAAATGATGTTTATGGCATATGGGAATCAAATCTACCCATATACTACCTCCCCTCTGTCAATATTTTCCCTGAGATAATTCACCTCTGCTGTGAGAACTATGAGCCAACTCAAAGGGCAGTCAAAACTCCATCTGGAACTACACTCTTTCATATAACTCCTGACTCAATAAATCAAATGCTAAACTTCAAACCAACTCAGCTCCAGTTTCCTTTTACTATGAAATTTTTGCTTGATGAAGGTACCAAACTCTCCAGCTCAGAGATAACCTGAATTTCCCAAGTATTTATGAGAGCAGATCGCCAATATAAGGAGCCACCTCCTTTTCACTATGCATCTTTCAATGAGATGGGTAGATTACTTGTTGGTATGATATATTTTGTTCTGGGGTTCAAGACAAGTGAACATATTGATGAAACTGTATTGGTTTTAATGTCTATATTTACCCCAGGGCAACCCCCTGCTGTTAAATACAACTATGCCAAATTCATTGCCAACAAGATACATGACCAATTGTTGAATCTAGATAGGGAGGGAGTCTTTAAGTATTCATCCTATATCTACTTTCCGTTCTTATATTATCAGCCAGATAGTTTCCAATTCCCCATTAGAAAATTGGACTCTAAAGGGGAAAAGAGGTCTGTGATTTTTTGGACCTCAATCTTTCATGAAGTCCGCAACTCTCCCTACTCTTATTGTGAGTTTATTGATATGTTTGTATACCCAGTCTCTTCTCTCCTGATGAGAACTCCTCCTCCTAGACTGTCATATGATATGAAAAAGATACTACAGCTCTCCAAAAACTATAAAATAGGTGACTGGTACTTTTACCAGAATCACACTGTTATCAGGATATATGGCTGTGAGATGTGCCCCTACTGGCTGCCAAGATATGTGCCAATGAGACTGTTTGCCTTGGAATATTTCAGGCAATTTATCAATTCAGATTTGACTCACTTTCACAGCACAAAGAAAAAGGCTCAGTTGAAACTGAGAGACCAGTTAGGCCCCTATGTCATGAACAAGAAAGAGGGACGGAAGGATGCTGATGAAATATCGGGTCAAACACTCAGACTAAAGAGAAGCTTTTGGTGGGTACCCTATGACCCAAACGGCTTTATCAATGCAAGAAGGATAAAATATAGGCTGGCATCCTATGAACATTGCAACATCCCTGAAATAGAACAATTTTCCAACCAAGATGAGTAGGTGGAGGGCACACTAGTTGAACAACTCACTGAGGAAGAGAAAATGGAACAAACAATGAAAAATCTAGAAAAAACTCTTGACTTAGATTGTTTTGGGCAGGTGCCATTGAAAATACCACAACAAATCGGGGAAGACACATCAACTGCTACAACTTCACAACAAACTGCCCAAGAAAGGACTACACCAACAACAGGGACATCAAAGGGGCAAGGAGATAGTAGTTACAGAGCAAGAAACAATGGATGAACAACCAACTACCTCAAAGGAACACAGTCAAGGGAAAGCCCCTTCACTACAGACAGAAGCACCAGAAGTACCAGCACTGCAGACTCCTCTTCCTGAGGAAAGAAGTAAGAAAAGAGACAGAGAAGAGGCCACACCTGCAAGTGGGTAACCAGAACAACCAGAGGCCAAAAGACAAAGGGTAGATCCTTTACCTGAAGAGGACATTGTTGAAGAAATCACAGAAAGCACAAGAGGAGAGAGGGCCATTAGCCAACAGATGTCCACCAACTCTCACATGCAAGAAATGGAGAGGCAACATGGTATGGAAGTTTCCTCCTCAAGGTCACAAACTAAGAAACGATCTCATATCAAACAAACATTCATGGAGATTAAAGCCCAAATTGATTCATTGAGAATTTAGCTTTATGATCAATTTCTCAAAATGACACCCTCCAAACAACAAAGATTAATGGCAGCTTATGACATTAAGGAGGAGAAAATGATCTTGACACATTTTAAGCCTAAGGTTCAGCAACCACAGTCTGTAGCTGACTACATAAGGACCAATCTAGAGGTCCTTGCCAAAGATATACACCCAATGGACCAGATAGAATTGTAAAACAAACTGGTGAAATGGTCTATGCTACATTAGCAGACAAGGCAATGCTGGCCCACCAATTGAAAGAGTCATTAAGTAATACATCTGCTCAATTGGATTTGGAAAAGATATCTTCTTTAGCCAAAGACAACAGAATAAAGATTCTAGAAGAGATAATTATTGAGCTGTGACATGATCCCAAGGATGCCAAGGGCATCAAAGCACTGACAAAGAAGAAGGAAGAAGATATTGCTGCACTTAGGAAGCAATTGAAGCTGCCTGTCACTATGCATCCAAAAACAACAGAACTGGCATAGGAAAAAGCAAAAGAAGATGTAATGGATTTGTTGATGAGGATGAACCAAAGGCTAATTCAAACAGAGCAAGAGTTGGAGAAAGCATTGCAAACCAAGCAAGGAGAGTCGACCTCCCAGCCACCTGAAACAACTCCAACAATTATCACTACTCCCCCCACAGTCACAGCAACAATCCCTCCCACTGTGCCAACATCAACAACAGATACATCAGTTACAGATGCTTCAGCAACAACAACCACAAAGCCAGAGACCAGCATGAGGATGGAAGAAATGATGAAGGCAATAAAAGAGCTAGAAGCCCAAATGTCAGAGCTCAAAGAGGCAAAAGAAAAACTGGCCAAACTAGAGGTGAGCTATGACAAATCAAAGATAACAGTGGCAGAGAAAACCAGAGAGGTAAAGGCCCTAGAGACCAAGGTGAAATCATTGGAAAAGGATCTCACCTTGCATAAACCTCTAGCAGACATCAAAATGATTTTGTGGACCAAAATTGGCCAGTCTATTACTGACCAATGGCAATCAATTCAAACAATCCATGAACAAATAGAATTGATAGAAAGGGCCCAAGTGGAAATTCAAACGGCCAGGGCATCATTGGGAAACATGCCTGAGCAGGCCAATAGACTGATCCATTTTTTGAATACCCATACTAAAGAACAACTAGCAGCTTTGGAGATCACGGACAGAACAGGCACCATTTTGACAGTGAAAAAGGTGCTAACAATGAGGAATTTTGTACAGACTTTGGAAAGGAAGTGCCAAGAAATGCAGATGGAGATTAATGTCTTCATAGAGAAGTTTACAATATTGCAACAGAAGGGTTTACCCAATTTACTAACCATTAATCAAAGACTGTTATCACATCAACAATATGCTCACAGGGTAAACACATATGTTACAAATTAGATCACAACATCATCAAGCACTTCAGAAGACACAGGACCTCCCTCCGGACAGAGTTTATATGACAAATTGGAAAATTTGTTTTATATTGAACATGAAATAAATCATCTTTTTGAAGTCAAGCCCAACTTCTATAGGTATACTGAGGCTGATGAAACACTAGTAAAAATACAAAGACATCAGTTGCCAACAGACCAATGGCGGAAGAGCATGCTGGAAATTTTACCAAGGTAATTTGGATTTTTCTATTTATCTACATTTGGTCAAATAACAAGACATGTGGCATATATAATAAAAAAGATGAAAACAATAGAGGAACGAGGTCAAGCCAAGACTGGAACACGTTAAAGTGAAATCAAGAGCAGGTGAAAGGATCAGGACAACAATGCAGGAATGCAAAGTAAAGACACAGCTACCAGCCGACTTCCTGAATTAAAAAGTCAAAAATATCTTATCAGTTAAAGCAGCCAACACAGTGACAATTACTCCTACATTTATTTTTTGCATTTATTCCCTTGTTAGAGTAGGTGAAGGGTGTTATTGCTTCATATCTTATCCACAAGATATTTTGTAACTCCCTTTTGTATAAATACCTCCCCAGGAAATGTATTCGGGGTTGGTGATTTTCCTCTTTGGACCACGCTATAGCTCTGAAATTTTTTAATACAAAGGCTATTGAAGTCCACTGCTGCTGGAATGTCTGAATGTGGATTTGATGTTCTAGGCTCTGCTACGGAATTCCTGTGTCTTTCTATGGATCAATAAGTTGTTCTAAACTGTGTTTTGTGTTTTCTATGTTTGCAAATTTCATATATGTTTCATAATCTTAGTAACAGGGAAATATAATAGCCCAGAACTTGTTTAAATATACTCTGCGTTCAATTCCTGTTGTTATTTATGTTTTCTTCAGAATTAGGATAAACATGAATTCTTAGATGCTTCCGTTTCCACTGATTCTTTCACTTTGAAAATTGCCAAGGAATTCTTTACTGCTCCTTGATAATATTCATGCACTTTCCCTCTACCATCATGATGAAGGATTCTTGACTGCCCTTCACCCACTAGCTTACATTCCATCAATTTCTAGATTTCAATATTGTTCCAAAATTGATTATCTTGCTTTGTAGTATTGCCCTTTATCAGAGAAACATACTCAGCAGGCCATCTTCATAGACTCCATTTGCCCAAAGGAATAAACTGTTTCAGACTTGCATCCCAGCTCTGCTTAAAATCACCATCGAAACAAACTTAATACAAAACCCTGCACATCATAACTAGCATAAAATATTTCAAAAAACAAAGTTAAATTATAAAGAGAGTGCCCTCTCTGGATGCAGTTTGGCTAGAAGTTGCATCTAAAAAATTGGTTAGTGGTTACCTCGGCCAAATTCCCTTTTTTCACAAGTTTTGGGGAGCAACCTGAGTGACAATATCATTGGCGACTCCACTGGGGACTGAATGAATGTCTGTTACTACTGTCTAGTTTCTAAAGCTACAAATGGAGCCTAAAGTTAGCCAGGCAACCTTTGAAATTGTCTTTGCTATGCAATCACAAGAGTAAATAAAAGCCACTTCAGTCTAACTCCAGTTTAAATTTAGATTTTAAACAATTGTCTCAAAGATTTGTTTGGCCATCCTTGTTTTAAACCTACATGAAGGGAAGCCCAACTCCTCCTACATTTCAGGAGCTTCCTTCAAGATATTGTCAAAACTTGTATCCTCCAAATATTCCTAGAAAATACCCAAAATAAATATTTTAGAAGCTGGCTCCAAAGAAGAAAACTCGTTACACTAGGTCAAACCCAGACCTGAATCCTCCAGCTATTTTTGACAATCCAAATTTGATTCCTAAGAGCCTTAGGAAACCTGAAAATCAAGAGAGTTTTGCTGATTCAAATCTTGAAACACCTCAGCAGAAACCTATTCAAACTCAACCTACTACAGTAAAATCTCAAGCGTTTCTTCCTATTTCTGTAGCTTCTTCCAGTTCACCTTTATCACTCCAAAACCTCTTTTCCACCCCTCCATCCACAACACTTTTCTCAGCTGTTATCCCTGTGCTTCCAGTTGTCCCACTTTTTCTTGCTAATATGGCAAACGATATGCTCCCCTGCAGTTGCCTACCAATCCAGGGGCTATGCCACGAGATTATTAGGGAAAAATTACCTATTTTGATGGTACTGGCACTTACACTGCTCAACAACATACCAAGAAGATGACAGACTATTTTGAAAACTATGAGATTGATGATGATGATGTTAGGATGAAAATTTTTGTCTAGAGCTTAACTGGTGATGTAAGGACCTGGTTTAGGTCACTCCCTGCAAATACAATAGCTAATCCAGATGCCCTTTATTAGACTTTCCTGAACAGATGGGAAAAGAAAAAAGACCCTTTACACATCTTAACAGAGTATGAGAACTTGAAGAGAGGCCCACAGGAAAGTGTCCAATATTATTGTGCCAGATTCAACAATACCTACCCTACTATTCCAATAAATCTTAGACCACCACTAGACTTAGCATTGATCAAATTCCTTGATGGATTTTACTCAGACATGGCTTACCAGCTCAGGGAGAGAGCTCCTCCTAGCCTTGAAGATATGCAGAGCATAGCTGTGAGCGTTGAAGCCAATCTGATTTCTAAATGAAATCGAGCTAGATCTGAAAGAAGAACAACTTTCAAAGAAGAGCCATCTGACTTTGAACAAAAACTTGATACAATCATTAAAGACATGGACAGGCCGGGAGATAGAGTGGAAACTATTGAGAGGAAATCTTCATGGGAAGGCCAACCAAACAACAATGCAAGAAATCCGAACTTTAGAAAAAATCAAAACCCCAATGTAGGAAAAGTTGGTCCAGACCAAAACATAAGGCCCCCCCTTCCAAGAAAACTATGCAGAAGCCTCTACATCTAGTGCACCAACAGAGGACCCCCACATTAACCTAATGGGTCTTAATAGTGGACAACCAATTTTCCTAACTCAAGAAGATCAAGAGGCTCATACTCTTAGTCAGTTTCAAATGCAATAAGGGGAATCCTTTGATTTTAAGCAAGGGTATGATACAACTATGTATGAAGTCCACAAGCAGTATAACTTGAGAAGTAGGAGAATAGACATCCCTGATGATCCCAAGCAGAAGACAATCAAGCAACCTACCAAAACCAAACTCAAGGACTCTCATATACCAATTATCCCTAAATCAACTTCCAATCCAAATAGTCCAAAAGTTGAAGATGTTTCAGACAAAGATAAATCAAAACAACGTCCTACATCTATTTCTCCACTCAGAGAGATTGTAGAGGAACCTTTGGAAGATGGTGTGCAAGTAACTCCAGCTCAACATAACATTCCAGTAAAAGAGGCAGTTGTTGAAAACTTAGTTGAAAAACACAACCTTGCTGCCCAAAATGTCAAAATACAAACAAAAAAACCCTTTAATATGGATGCTGAAATAAGTTAAAAGTATCCATCCCATTATCTAAATTGGCTAGGCATGAAGTTTTTAGAGAACAAATCAGCAGATCATTACAAATTTCAGAAAACAAAGGCTCAGTGAATATCCTTGATGATCAACCAGAACTTATATTTGGCCCTGAAGCAAATGGTAAAACAGTAGATGGAGGGGTCCCTCCCTTCTATTTAAGTTTAAACATTCATGACAAGGTGCTTCACAATGCAATGTTTGATTCAGGAGCTTCCCATAATCTAATGCCAAAATATGTCATGGAAAAGTTGGACCTAGATATCACAAGGCCATACAAAGACCTATTTTCCTTTGATTCCAGTCAGGTCTGGTGTCTAGGCTTAATCAAGGATTTGTGTGTGTCATTAGTCCAATATCCAGCCAAGACAATTTTGATGGATGTGGTGGTAGCTGATATTCCACCCAAGTATAAAACGCTGTTATCTAGATCCTGGGGCGCCAAGCTACAAAGATCTTTGCAACTAGACATGTCTTATGCTACTATCTCAGTCTTCGACCATCCTAAGAGGCTATAACGAGAAACTTTGATGAAGTATGTGGTAAGTAGTCAAGAAAAACCCCAAAACTTTCCTATTTATTCTATGCATTCAAACATGGACTCTTTTATCTTGTACAACACCGAGATTCAAACCCCAACTGATGTTAAAATTGTGGCTTTAAGTCAGGATGAATTCCTAGACAAAGAATCCACAGTTCAGATTCAAGAAGTCTTGGAGAACAATAAATTGACAGTCACACATGAGGAATCCCATGAGACTGAAAATCCAACTATGCCTGCTGAGCAAATTGAAAAATCTCCTAATACCAGTTCAAATCAAGAAAACCTATGGTACCTAGAGTTTGATGGATCTGTTAATAAGCTAGGAGCAGGGGTAGGGGTGTGGATACACAATATGAAGGATGACCAAGCTGAGGGACATCCATATAGATTGAATTTCAGATGCACTAACAACATGGCCGAATATGAAGCCCTCCTCTTAGGGCTCAAAGTGATCAAAAACCTAGGTGCAACTCGAATATCAATTTTGGGAGATTCTGACCTCATCATTCAACAAATAAAGGGTAACTTCATTACAAATGATCTTAGGCTGAGATCATATAGAGCTGCTACAATGGAAATTCTCAACACCTTTCTTGAATCCCAATTGACCAAGATTCCAAGGAATCAAAATCTGCATGCTCATAGTCTAGCAACCTTTGCAAGCACTTGAAAATTTCCATTTAAGCCCAATCACTGATTCACTGCCGAAATCAAACATAGACCTGCTCTACCAGATAATGTTAAAAACTGGCAGGTGTTTGAAAATGACACACAAATCAACAATTTCCTGACTTTGAAAGAGGAGTTCTCAAGCACAAAAATGGATACCAACACAACAGATGAAAGCAATCAAATAGACAAATTTGAAACACATATCTCTACTGAAACAACAAACCAAATTCTACATCCCACTAAGTTTAGCAAAACAGATTTACAAGAACTTCATGAAAAAGAAGGTGAGGATGCAATTGTAGTAGAATGTGAAGTCATTGAGTTGAAGGATAATTTTCTACCTACAGGCCTCACTCCTTTAGAGGACATTTTTGACTCAAATGACATCTCTAGGAAACCTAAAATGCAACCATTAAACACAAAAATTGAGGACTGTAATTTAGGAACTGCAGAAAATCCCAAAATGATAAAATTGTCCAAAGCTCTGCCTCCTGACCAAAAACTCAAGTATATTAAACTATTCAAAGAATTTCAAGATATCTTTGCATGGAGTTATGAGGAACTAAAGTCTTATGACACTGCAGTCATCCAACACACCATACCTCTCAAAGAAAACCAAAAACCTTTCAAACAGAAACTTAGGAGGGTCAACCTTGTGCTGCTCCCTTTGATTGTGAAAGAAGTTAAGAGAATGTATGAAGCTAGAATTATAGCTCTAGTCAGATTTTCAGAATGGGTTTCAAATTTAGTGCCCACTAGAAAGAAGACAGGGGAGATTAGGCTGTGTGTTGATTTGAGAAATTTGAACAAAGTCTCTTTAAAGGATAATTACCCTTTACCCAAAATGGATCACATTCTGCAAAGGGTAGTAGGTGCTTCAAGGATATCACTGTTAGATGGATTCTCAGGCTTCAATCAAATCCTAATGCACTCGGTTGACCAAGATAAACCTGCTTTCACAACCCCTTGGGGGACATTCAAATACGTAAAAATGCCTTTTGGACTCAAGAATGCAGGAGCAATTTTCAAAGAGTCATGGATATCACTTTTGCTAAAGAGATCCATGACTTTTTAGTCATTTACCTAGATGACCTTACAACTTTTTCCAAATCAGATCAGGAACACCTAGATCATCTCAGGCAAGTATTCTTAATTTGCAGAAAATATGGTATATCACTAAATCCAAAGAAATCATTGTTTGGCCTAGAAGAAGGAAAATTATTGGGCCATATCATCTCTAAAGAAGGCATTAGAATTGATCCGGACAGAATACAGACTATTCTGCAAGTCCCTCACCCTAGAAACATTAAAGCACTACAAGCCTTTTTGGGGAAGATCAAATTTCTAAGAAGATTCTTACCAAATCTGGCCGAGCTAATAAGATTGCTGAACAACATGCTGAAAAAATACTCCAAGGTTAAGTGGACAATAGAAGCTAAGCAAGCCTTTGAAGAAATAAAAAAAGCTTTGACTCAAACGCCAGTCCTCACAAGCCCAAATTTTGACAAGGACTTTATCATATTCTCATTTGCATCAGAACATACAATTGCTGCTGTCTTGCTTCAAAAAGATGACCAGGGATGTGAAAAACCCATAGCCTTCTTCAGCAAAGCCCTTAGAGATGCTCCACTCAAATATCAAATCGTGGAGAAACATGCATATGCACTTTTAAAGGCCATCAAGGACTTTAGAGTTTACATCTTGTACTCTCATGTGATTGCTTATGTGCCCAACATTGTTGTTAAAGACATCCTGACCCAAGAAGGAATTGAAGGCAAAAGGGGCAAATGGATAGCTACCATACTGGAATATGACATTGAAATTAAACGAACAAAACTGATAAAAGGACAAGGACTAGCTAAACTCATGACTGAAACTAACTTTCAAGCCCTTGACATAAATCAATTGGATAATGAGCAGAAGACGGCGACTCCACAGATCAATCAAGCCTTTCTACAATCACCTTGGTATGCTGACATATCTTTTGTATTATTAAACCTGCAAGCTCCTTCAAGATTATCCAGAACTAAGAAAAGATTTTTGAAAATGAAAGCTTCCAAGTTCTGCATTTTAGATCATGCTCTCTTTTGGAAAATAATTAAGGTGTTTTATTAAATTGTCTAATCAAAGAAGAAACTGACAAAGTACTTAAAGAATTTCATGCAGGAGATTGTGGTGGACATTTATATTGGAAATCAACTGCTGATAAAATCCTAAGGGCTAGATTTTATTGGCCCACACTATTTGCTGATGTGAAAAAATATGTAACTTCTTGCCACAAATGCGAAATTTTTGAAGGCAAGAAAAAGTTGTTGCCTCTGCCCCTCAAGCCCATTTCCTCTGAAAAACCATTTCAACAATGGGGTTTAGACGTCATTGGGGAAATCCACCCTTCATCTTGTGTCCAGCACAAATGGATTTTGACTACTACAACCTATTTTACCAAGTGGATAGAGGCCATCCCTTGTAGGCAAGCCAATGACTCAGTAATCATGCAATTCCTTGAGACCAACATCTCTTCTAGGTTTGGCTGCCCGGAGAAAATTATTACGGACAATGCTGTTGCCTTTAAGTCTAAGAGAATGATTAATTTCTATCATAAATACCACATTAACTTGGGCCATTCTACGACATATTACCCTCAAGGTAATGGCCTAGCTGAATCCTTCAACAAAAGCTTGATCAACATCATTAAGAAAGTCTTGGAGGAGAACAAGAAAAATTGGCATAAAAAGCTTGTAAATGCACTATGGGCAGACAGATTGACCACTAAGAGATCTATTGGGACCAGTCCCTATCAATTGGTTTATACTGGAAGGAGGCATATCCCTCTTCTCTGGGATCCCAGTGATAAAGTTGCTACAAGAGATACAGGTAGAACCTAATGATATTCAGAGAAGGATCAATCAAACTATTCACTTGCAGCAGACAAGAGAGGAGGTGTATCACAAAGCTCAAGTTCTACAAGAAAAGCTTAAAAATATATTTGATAAAAGAACCAAAGCAGAGGATTTCTTCATTGGGGATAAAGTTTTAAAGTGGGATTCTAGAAGAGAAGATAGGGGAAAACATGGAAAATTTGATTTATTATGGAGAGGACCATTTATCATTCAGACTGTACATGGAAACAAAACCTACTTTTTGAAAAGCCTGGATGGTACAGAGACAGACGATGGACCAGTCAATGGTAGAATGCCGAAGCATTACTTTGAGCCACTTTGTTAAAGATAGCAACACTTCAATTTGTACATAATAGTGTTTACTTTCTGCAGTTTATTACAACAATAGGATAGGGAATAGGTTACAACAAATTTTTGAGGAAAAGACAAGGAATTGTGCCACCTTTGGGTATTGCATCTTAAGCCTATCAGAAGAAGCTAAAGAAGCAGACTTGGGAGCTGTGAAAATGATGGGAATTAATCAAACAGACTACCCAAAACAGAGCTACAATTATCGGAATGAGTTCATGAGAAATACAGACATTGCAGAGGAACCATTTTGCAAACAACAAAGGAGAAATTTCAGAATACAACAAGAACTGAATATAAGGCCATATGACCTGCTGTTCTTGACTTTTCACTAGGAAAAGCCATCCCCAAGTGGAGCCACTATTAGCTTCCTATACCATTAGGTTTCATTTTTCATGATTGACTGGAGAAGTGCCAAATATGTTCATCCTTTCCATGCTGCAAAGGTTCCATATTTTGTATAATTTCACTATGTACAGGTGGTTGACTCTTGCCACAGTTGATGAATAGCCAGACAGTCTAATCCTAGCTAGATCATGTTTGAATTTACTTGTTTTAGAATAGAGAATAAAGGCCTGTACAAACAGTTCAAGTTTGGCAGACAAGTAGTTAGGTAGAGAACCAAAGGGTCTCAACAGCTTAATCTGAGCCTTGCAAGAGATAAGGGTACACTTAGATAGGAGGGAAGCTAAAAGAAAAGAGAAGAATCAGGGTTTTCTAGTTCAAATGCACCCAATGAAAATGAAGAAAAAATGTTAGGTGTACTAGGCTGGGTAGGTAGTTTTGATGTTGTAGAAGCAGGCTTATGGGCAATTTGGTCCTATTGCAACAGGTTTCATCTCATAAATATCATAAGGTGCTATGGCAAGGTGGTTACAAAATAAATGGAGCATGACTAATTTCCCTCCTCATTTTTCCAAAAAACACTTACTAACATCCCCCCACGGACAATGAGATATGCTCACTACCCTTAGTCCACTTCATTTCATGGAAAAAACTAAGTGAAACTGTGTTTTCACCTAGGCAAAACAAGCCACATTTCTTGTGTAAAATGTTTCTATTCCATTTTTCCAAAGTTTCCTAGACTTCATAACTTAATATCCTTCATTCCCCCCATGCCTAAGTTTTTACTCTATAAACTTAGCCTAATCCATACATATCCATTCCACATAGTCATATTAACCTACTAACACTATTATATAGCTCCTATGTGAATATTTCCCCTCCCTTACTATGTAAAAATACACAAAATCCCTAAATATCTAATACCCCGACCTTTGGCTAACTATAAGCTATATTTTAATTTTTTTTCGGGAGTCATTGATCCATCCAGGGCCAATAAAAACCCTCCACGCGTCCTGTCAGGACTTGTTTAGCTCTTGGCTAAATAAATAGCCAAACCCGCATACTTTACCCCCAAAACCCATTTAACCAAATTTTACCATACACCCCACAAAACATTACAAAACACGAAATATTATAGCGGGTCCCCCAGAGATAAGCCGCCACCTCCATCACCCTCTGACTGTCCGATCATCGTCGACAGACCCAATGGCTGTCGGTGATATCGGAAGCCCTTAACTGCCGAATGATAGCATCCGGGGGATGGGCGGTATTTCCGCCGTACCGAGGACGTGTGTCAGGCGCCCAGCGTGTTCGGAGCCCCCTCCCCCAATACCACTTCCCTCCAAAGGCGGTGCGGGGAATACCGCTAACCACCCCACCGCCTCCCCGCTGACGTCATGTCTACATCATCTGATGACATCACCCCCGTTGCCGCCCATCTGTCTGCCACGACACATCCCTGTCATCTATTGACGTTACCTGACACGTCACCCGCCATGTCACCTGCCATTTCATCTTCCGTACCCCGCTACACGACAAAATTACGTCATGCTGATGTCATCAGAGAAAAGCGCACCAAAACCCGCCAAAGTAAAAAATTTGGGTAAAAAGAGGTGAAAACGTTATTTTCACTCGTTTCTCTTTGTTTTCTCTACATGACTTGTGCATGCTAATTTACGTCCAAAAGAGCATTTTCACCATACAGTCCGCCACCCACCAGTTTTTACTCCATAGCTCTGCCCCTCGGCTCGTCTTATCGCCTGCAAATCAACCATTTTGCCGTTAAAACAGGTATTTACACCAATTTACTCTCGAACCCTATTTTTCGTTGGTTTTCGCTATAAAATTGCCCACAGAACCCGTAATTTGAAGAAAAAACACTGTGTTGCTGCCAAAAATACCCACCATAACCTCTGTCTTGCCAAATTTCACCACAAATCCGCACACTGAGCTAAAATTAAGCTTGTTCGGCCTTGAAAATTCTCCAAGAAACCCCGAAAACTGCCTTTTGCCCACAATTGTCGCCCATTCTGCCAAAGAAGCCCACAAGTTCTGTCTCTCCATCTAATTTCTGTCCACGGAGCTAAAGACAAGCCAACAAACCAGTTTCACAGTGAAATTCCCGGAGAAAATCCACAGAGCTATTGTTTTGCCTGTTTTGCTTACACAGAGCCAACAAATTCCAATTTTAAAAAGCAAAAGAATTGAGCTATGGAAGGTCTAGTAGCCTTGAATATCACTCCTCTTAATGCACCCCACAAGGAATTGGAACATCTGCCCTTAGCTGATAAAGACTATCTAATCCAAGACTTAGTAGGCTACCAAAACCATCTACAAGCATTCTGTGAGCTCAGAAACAGTTACCTAAGCCAAAATCATGTGTATGGCATATGGGAATCAAACCTACCCATATACTACCTCCCCTCTATCAATATTTTCCCTGAGATAATTCACCTTTGCTGTGAGAACTATGAGCCAACTCAAAGGGTAGTTAAAAATCCATCTGGAACTACCCTCTTTCATATAACTCCTGACTCCATAAATCAAATGCTGAACTTCAAACCAACTCAGCTCCAGTTTCCTTTTACTATGAAATTCTTGCTGGATGAAGGTCCCAAACTCTCCAGCTCAGAGATAACCAGAATTGCCCAAGTATTTAAGAGAGCAGATCGCCAGCCTAAGGAGCCACCTCCTTTTCACTATGCATCTTTCAATGAAGTGGGTAGATTAGTTGTTGACATGATATCTTTTGTTCTGGGGTTCAAGACAAGTGAACATATTGATGAAACTATATTGGTTTTAATGTCTATATTTACCCTAGGGCAGCCCCCTGCTGTTAAATACAACTATGCCAAATTCATTGCCAATAAGATACATGACCAATTGTTGAATCTAGACGGGGAGGGAGTCTTCAAGTATTCATCCTACATCTATCCTCTGTTCTTATATTATCAGCCAGATAGTTTCCAATTCCCCATTAGAAAATTGGACCATAAAGGGGAAAAGAGGTCTGTGATTTTTTGGACCTCAATCTTTCATGAAGTCCGCAAATCTCCCTACTCTTATTGTGAGTTTATTGATATGTCTGTATACCGAGTCTCTTCTCTCCTGAGGAGAACTCCTCCTCCTAGACTGACATATGATATGCAAAAGATATTACAGCTCTCCAAAAACTATAAAATAGGTGACTGGTACTTTTACCAGAATCACACTATTATCAGGATATATGGCTATGAGCTATGCCCCTATAGGCTGCCAAGATATGTGCCAATGAGACTGTTTGCCTTGTAATATTTCAGGCAATTCATCAATTCAGATTTGACTCACTTCCATAGCACAAAGAAAAAGGCCCATATGTCATGAACAAAAAAGAGGGATGGAAGGATGTTGATGAAATATTGGGTCAAACACTCAGACTAAAGAGAAGCTTTTGGTGGGTACCCTATGACCCAAATTGCTTTATCAATGCAAGAAGGATAAAATATAGGCTGGCACCCTATGAACATTGCAGCATCCCTGAAATAGAACAGTTTGCCAACCAAGATGAGTGGGTGGAGGGCACACTAGTTGAAGAGCTCACTGAGGAAGAGAAAATGGAACAAACTATGAAAAATCTGGAGAAAAACTCTTGACTTAGATTCTTTTGGGCAGGTGTCATTAAAAATACCACAGCAAACCGGGGAAGGCTCATCAACTGCTACAACTTCACAACAAGTTGCCCAAGAAAGGAATACACCAACAACAGGGACAACAAAGGGCAAGGAGATAGTAGTTACAGAGCAAGAAAAAGTGGAAGAATAGCCAACTACCTCAAAGGAACACAGTCAAGGGCAAGCCCCTTCACTACAGGCAGAAGCACCAGAAGTACCAGCACTGCAGACTCCTCTTCCTGAGGAAAGCAGTGAGAAAAGAGACCGAGAAGAGACCACACTTGCAAGCGGATGAACAGAACAGCAAGAGGCCAAAAGACAAAGGGTAGGTCCTCTACCTGAAGAGGAAATTGTGTAAGAAATCACAGAAAGCACAAGAGGAGAGAGGGTCATCAGCCAACAGACATCCACCAGCTCTCACAGGCAAGAAGTGGAGAGGCAGCATGGGATGCAAGTTTCCTCCTCAAGGTCGCAAACTAAGCAACGATCTGACATCAAACAAACATTCATGGAGATTAAGGCCCAAAATGAGTCATTGAGAATTCAGCTGTATGATCAATTTCTCAAAATGAAACCCTCCAAAAAGCAAAGACTAATAGCAGCTTATGACATTAAGGAGAAGAAGATGATTTTAACTCATTTTAAGCCTAAGGTTCAGCAACCACAGTATGTAGCTGACTACATAAGGACCAATTTAGAGGTCCTTGCCAAAGATATACACCTAATGGACCAGATAGAATTGCACAAACAAACTAGTGAAATGGTCTATGCTACATTGGCAAACAAGGCAATGCTGGCCCACCAATTGAAAGAGTCATTAAGTAATACATCTGCCTAATTGGATTTGGAGAAGATCCCTTCTTTAGCTAAAGACAACAGAATAAAGACCCTAGAAGAGATAATTATTGAGCTGGGACATGATCCCAAGGATGCCAATGGCATCAAAGCACTGATAAAGAAGAAGGAGGAAGATATTGCTGCCCTTAGGAAGCAATTGAAGCTGCCTGTCACCATGCACCCAAAAACAACAGAACTGGCACAGGAAAAGGCAGAAGAAGATGTAATGGATTTGTTGATGAGGATGAATCAAAGGCTAATTCAAACAGAGCAAGAGTTGGAGAAAGAATTGCAAGCCAAGCAGGGAGAGTCGACCTCCCAGCCACCTGAAACAGCTCCAACAATTATCACTGCTCCCTCCACAGACACAGCAGCAATCCCTCCCACTGTACCAACATCAACAACAAGTACAGTAGCTACAGATGCTTCAGCAGCAGCAACAACAGTGCCAGAGACCAGCATGAGGATGGAAGAAATGATGAAAGTAGTAAAAGAGCTAGAAGCTCAAATGTCAGAGCTCAAAGAGGCAAAAGAAAAACTAGCCAAACTAGAGGTGAGCTATGACAAGTCAAAAATAACAGTGGCAGAAAAAACCAGAGAGGTAAAGGCCCTGGAGAACAAGGTGAAATCATTGGAAAAGGATCTCACCTTGCATAAACCTCTAGCAGACATCAAAATGATATGTGGACCAAGATTGGCTAGTCTATTACTGACCAATGGCAATCAATTCAAACAATCCATGAACAAATAGAATTGATAGAAAGGGCCCAAGTGGAAATTCAAAGCGCCAGGGCATCATTGGGAAATATGCTTGAGCAAGCCAATAGATTGATCCATTTTTTGAATACCCATACTAAAGAACAGCTAGCAGCTTTGGAGATCTCGGACAGAACAGGCACCATTTTGACAGTGAAGAAGGTGCTAACAATGAGGAATTTTGTACAGACTTTGGAAAGGAAGTGCCAAGAGATGTAGATGGAGATTAATGCCTTCACAGAGAAGTTCACAGTCTTGCAGCAGAAGGGTCTACCCAGTTTACTAACCAGCAATCAAATACTGTTATCACATCAACAATATGCTCACAGGGTAAGCATGTATGTTACAAATCAGATCACAGCATCATCCAGCACTTCAGAAGACATAGGACCTCCCTCCGGACAGAGTTTATATGACAAATTGCAAAATTTTTTCTATATTGAACATGAAATAAATAATCTTTTTGAAGTCAAGCCTAACTTCTACAGGTATACTAAGGCTGATGAAACACTTGTAAAAATACAAAGACATCAGTTGCCAACAGACCAATGGTAGCAGATTATGCTGGGAATTTTACCTAGGTGATTTGGATTTTTCTATTTATCTACACTTGGTCAAATAACAAGACACGTGGCAGATATAATAAAGATGAAAACAATAGAGGAAGGAGCTCAAGCGAGGAATAGGACGCGTTAAAGCTAAATCAAGAGAAGGTAAAAGGATCAGGACAACAATGCAGGAATGCAAAGTAAAGACACAGCTACCAGCCGGCTTCTTGAATTGAAAAGTCAAAAGTATCTTATCAGTTAAAGCAGCCAGCACAGCAACAGTTACTCCTACATTTATTTCTGCATTTATTCCCTTGTCAGAGTAGGTGAAGGAAGTGATTGCTTCATATCTTATCCACAAGATATTTTGTAACTCTCTTTTTGTATAAATACCTCCCCAAGGAATGTATTCAGGGTTGGTGATTTTCCTTTTTGGACCGTGCTGTAACTCTGATATTTTTTAATACAAAGGTTGTTGAAGTGCACTGCTGCTGGACTGTCTGAATGTGGATTTGATGTTCTGGGCTCTGCTACAGAATTCCTGTGTCTTTCTTTGGATCAATAAGTTATTCTAAACTGTGTTTTGTGTTTTCTATGTTTGCAAATTTCATATATGTTTCATAATCTTAACAACAGGGAAAAAGAATAGCCCAGAACTTGTTTAAATACACTCTGTGTTCAATTCCTACTGTTATTTATGTTTTCTTCAGAATTAGGATAAACATAAATTCTTAGATGCTTCTATTTCCACTAATTCTTTCACTTTGAAAATTGCCAAGGAATTCTTTACTACTCCTTGAATATATTCATGCACTTTCCCTCTACCATCATGATGAAGGATTCTTGATTGCCCTTCACCCACTGGCTTACATTCCATCAATTTCCAGATTTCAATATTGTTCCCAAATTGATTATCTTGGTCTGTAGTATTTCCTTTTATCAGAGAAACACACTTAGTAGTCCATCTTCATAGACTCCATTTGCCCAATGCAATAAACTATTTCAGACTTGCATCCCAGCTCTGTTTAAAATCACCATCCAAACAAACTTAAAACAAAACTCTACACATCATAACTAACATAAAATACTTCAAAAAACAAAGTTAAATTATAAAGAGAGAGCCCTCTCTGGATGCAATTTGGCTAGAAATTTCATCTAAAAGATTGGTTGGTGGTTACCTTGACCGTATTCCCTTTTCACAAGTTTTGAGGAACAACCTGAGTGTTAACATATACCACCGATCCCCAAAAACTAAAATTATTTCCCTCCACATTAAAAGGAGCAACTTTACGATGGTTTATGGGATTAGGTGGAGGTGTTATAAACGACTTGGATCATATGAAAACTGCTTTTCTAAAAAAATATTAGGGCTATTGCAAATCCAGAGAATTAAAGGATGAAATATTTCAAATGACAGCAAGACCTAGTGAAACACTGGAGGAATATGTAGAACGCTTTCAATACAATCTCCAGAGATATCCTTATGCATCTTTACCCTTGCCTAACAATGTGTTAAAAACTACATTAATTAATGGGATGAAAGAATAATGGATTGAAACTTTAAACATTATGGGCAAAGGTGACATATATCAAATTTTTCTGACATCATTGATTTGTGTATCAGGAGTTCAAGACGCAGCACAAGATTGAAGCCAACAGAATGTGACATGATCACCAGGGATAACAAGATCTCCGGTGGAGGTATAACACACGCAGAAATCGGCAATCTACTAGAAGATTTCAAAACTGATATTCTAGGGACTCTGACAATGCAGTTTGACATTATGCAAGCTAAACAAAAGCAAGCAGAAGCAGAACAAAATTTGGTGATATTCTTCCCTAGATGCAGAAAGAAACATAGCCACAAAGAGTGCCCGCAAGATACGGTCAAAATCTGCGCTATTTGTACGAAAGATCAAGCCACAAAAAGCTACCCATTACTCACAGGACTGAAAGCCGTCTACAAAGAAGCAGAAGAAGAAACATAACCAGTTTACCTACTAAATCAGCGCCACCAGTGGTAGCCACGACAAACAGGTATGCTCGTTGATCCATCCTCAGCAGTATAATCGAATGTGGCAGAATCAACCACCTTTCCCCAGCTGGTCATAGCAGCCATTCCCCATATCACCATGGCCAAATCAAACAAATCAAACCAATGGCCAAACTTTCCTTACTATCCACCATTTTGGAAAAATAATGCATATTCAACACAATGGTCACCCTCCACCTCGCAGAGTCAAACCTGGTAGTTGAACTGGCAAAGATCTATGAATCAGCCAGTTGGAATGATTCCTCTCCCTCAACCTACACTGCCATCACCTTATACATTGCAACAAAATCCCCAGACCAACTTAAGACCGCAGCTCCCAGCCCAACCCAACGCGAACCCCAACAATAGACTGGTTCAATCTGTGCAAATAATCGAAGGACCAGAACCAGAAACTAAGTTAAGGGAGTGCAACGACCTTCAATTAAGATCTGGGCATATAATAGAATTAGAGGGAGATAAAAACGCTCAAACTAAAAATTCGTTATCTATAGAACAAACATTACAAGAAGAGAATCTGCTTAGACAGAAAACTCATTAACAAGCAACCACCTCTTCTCCTCCATTCCCAGAATGACTGAACATACCTCGCCCAATAGAACATCCTGATTTTGATCTTCTGGGAGAACTAAAAATTTGTGTATAAAAATTCCACTCCTCTAGGATATACAAGACATCCTGATTTACGCAAAAACTATCAAAGAATTATGTATAAAAAATCCAAAGAGGAAAATAACAACTAATCTAACTGTCCAAGTAGTCGGTACCCTATCTGATTTACTATCATGAAAGGAAGCACTTGTAAAATATGAGGACCCAGGAAATCCTATAGTCACAGTGAAAATCAATGGATGCTCCTTCCCCAATGCCTTAGTTGATTTAGGAGTTGCAATCAATATTCTTACAACCACCACTTGTCAAAAACTTGGCATTACATCAGTAGGCCCAACCAAAACCTTATTGGAGTTGGTTGACCGATCGATAGTCAGACCAGAAGGCACATTACATGATGTAATGGTATCTGTAGACTCCTGGGAGTACCCTGCAGACTTTTTGATCATTAATCATAAAAATCAACTGGATGGACATCCCTTAATTCTAGGTGGACCTTGGCTAGCAACTGCTGACGCTTACATTGGTTGTCGACAAGGTAGCATGACTATAGCAAGAGGAAATGTAAAGAATTTATCCTTGTATCCTCTGGCCCAGCCTAGTTTAACAATAATCAAAACAAAAAAACAACATGTATCATACCTACCTGAAAACATTATATCACCACTAACCATAGAAGATGCCCTCGAATTTAAAGACAAAACAGAGGATGACATCATTAACAGCTTCATTAACCAACCAGAAACTAGATCCCATCTAAAATGTCACATGATCGAAGCAGAATTCTATAATGAGTAGAAGAAGATCCCCTGAAAGATACTCATGATCAATCAATACCTACCACCTCTGTTTACAACAACAAAACCATAGAAATTGATCCAGGAAAAACTTTGAACATTAACAAAAACCTGACTGCTGAACAAGAAGAAAAGTTGGTTCAACTCCTGAGAAAATATAAAGAAGCCTTTGCATGGGATTACCTAGACATGAAAGGAATTGATCCTTAGTTGTGTACGCACCACATCTATACAGAAAAGGATGCTAAACCTGTTCGCCAACCCCAACGGAGATTAAATCTTCATCTTAAGGATATTGTGAAAGCTGAATTGGAAAAACTTTTAGATGTAAACTTTATCTACCCAATATCTGACAGCAAGTGTGTCTCTCCATTAGTAGTGATGCCAAAAAAGAATGGAATGTGGCAGATATTTGTTGACTATAGAGAACTGAATAAAGCAACCCAGAAAGACCACTTTCCCCTTCCATTCATTGATCAGGTATTGGACACATTAGCAAGAAAGAAATTATTTTCTTTCCTAGATGGCTTTAGTGGATACAATAAGATTCAGATTGCCCCTGAAGATCAGGATAAAACTACTTTTACTTGTCCTTGGGCAACATTTTCTTAAAGGGTCTTACCCTTTGGGCTATGTAATGCCCCTGCCACATTTCAGAGGGCTATACTTAGCATTCTTTCAGATTTAATAAACGAAGGGCTCGAAGTATATATGAATGACTTCACAACTTATGGGGATGATTTTGAGCCAGCATTACAAACATTAGAAAAAGTGTTGCAAAGATGCATAACCACCAGGCTCTGTTTGAGCCATGAAAAGTGTCATATGATGATGACCGAGGGTCTCATATTAGGTCATTATATCTCAACAGCTGGAATACAGGTAGATCCGGCTAAAATTTAGATAATTTTGTTAATACCTACCTCTACCACACAAACAGAGGTACACAGTTTTTTGGGATTTTCTGGTTATTATAGAAGATTTATAAAGCATTTTTCTCTGATTGTTGCACCTTTATACGAACTAATAGGAGATATTGATTTTATTTGGACAGATATGACCGTGCTTTTGAGGATCTAAAAAATATTGCATCAACATCCCCAGTGCTAACGGGCCTAAATTTGGATTTGCCATTCCAAATTTCATCTGATGCTTCAGACATAGCAATCGGAGTATTTCTTCGATAGGAAGAAGATAAAAAGCCATATGCAATATATTATATCAGCAAAAATCTATCTCCTACTGAATTAAACTATATTGTGATTGAAAAAGAATTCTTAGCTGTAATATATGCTGTAAATAAATTTAGACACTATATAACTGGATATCTTGTAGTTTTATATACAGATCACTTTTCCATTAAGTATTTAGCAAATAAACTAGTTACAAATGGAAGAGTGACAAGATGGTTGATTCTTTTGCAGGAATTTGACATCACAATTAAGGATCGACCTGGAAAAGAAAACCATGTATCTGATTTTCTCTCACAAATGCCAAAGGCAACGGACGCAGCAGCAGTTGAGGATAAATTTCCTGATGAACATTTATTTGTTGTTACTGTCAAAACACCATGGTATGCCGACATTGCAAATTACTTGGCAGTGGGAAAATTACCTAAGAACCTAATGACTAATGAATGAAAACAAATAGTGCAGTGTAGTACCTGATTCTCTTGGATTGGGTACTACTTATTCCATACAAGGGCAGATATGCACATCAGAAGATGCGTGCAGGAAGATGAAGTGTTTGACATTCTAAAAGCATGCCATGATGGGCCGTGTGGTGGACATTTTGCAGACCGCAGAACCGGTAACAAAGTCTTACAAATACGCTATTACTGGCCTATTATCTTTAAAGATGCTAAAAAGTTTGTTCAAGCCTGTGATAGCTGCCAGAGTGCAGGACGCCCTGGACAATCTAATGAGATGCCTCTGAACCCGCAATTAGTAATCAAGCCTTTTGAGCGATGGGTGCTAGATTTTATTAGTCCTATTAACCCATCATCAAATCAGAAAACATACATACTAGTTGCAACAGAGTATGTTACTAAATGGGTTGAAGCAGAGGCACTGCCAAGAGCTACAGAGAATTTAGTGATACATTTTCTTTTCCAATTATTTGTGCGATATGGCCTACCAAGAGACATAATTACAGATGGAGGACCGCAATTCGTAGGTAACAAGATTGTTGCAACATTGAGGAATTACCATATTCTGCACAAAATTACAACTCCATACCGCCCACAGGCAAATGGCCAAGTATAAAGTACTAATAAGGTGATTGAGGCAATACTTACAAAAACAGTTGCATCACACAGACATGACTGGGCTTCAAGATTGCTAGAAGCCTTGTGGGCATACCACACAACATGGAGAAATACCACGGGATATTCACCATATCAATTGATATTTGGTAAAAAACCCATCTTCCCAATCGAATTTGAGATTCAAACATTAAGAACAACTCAGGAGGTGGGTTTGAATTTAAATGAAGCCCAGACCAATAGATTACAACAAATCAATGAGTTAGATGAAATCAGGCTCTCAGCTCTTCAACACACGGCATTAATTGAAGAGCAGAGGGCGAAGTGGCACGATGCCCTTATTAAAAAGAAGATCTTCCATGAAGGAAACTGGGCACTCATATACCATTCAAGGTTCCAGGATTTCCTCGGAAAACTCTAGACACAATGGCTTGGACCTTATGAGATACAAAAAGTGCATGATAATGGCACCATTACATTGACAACCATTGATAGATCTACACATTCTTTTGAAGCGAATGGTCATTGAGTGCGACTTTATCACAAACTGCTTACCAGGGAGTCCTTTTACCAACAATTACGGGAAGAGTCCACCATGCAAATTCTCGCTGAGGAGGTTAACCCATCCTCAGCATCAATCCACTGAACAATTCCTTTGTTTTGAATTTTGTATATAAACTTTTATTTTGTAGAATTGAGGCTTTTGTGATCCATATCAAGTTTACGAGAGATTTTTCGGTGAAAATCATATGAAATATCATTTGTCGACGCGTTTCAAACCAACCAGTATGGTTCATCGTTAGGACAAGTTGAAGAAACAGATCTAGCTTTGCAAGTTAAATAGTTTGAGCACAGCCTCCAACGGCCTTGACCAATAGCTAATTTTGACTTTTGGACCAGGGTCATAATTTTTTTTATAATTTAATGGAAGTTAGTTATCTTAGGTGACCATTCCTTTAAATATATATATATATATATATATATATATATATATATATATATATATAATATATATATATATATATATTTTAATTGGTGTTTAAGTTAATAGTTAGTCAAAAGGTATATTTAATAATACAAAAAATATAAGTTATTTAATAATTAAAATGGAAGTTAGTTATATAAAGTGACATTCTTTTAATATATAATATATATATATATATATATATATATAATATATATATATATATAGATATATAAAGTAATTTTAGTAGGTTGTTAAGTTAATAGTTAGTTAAAAGGTAGAATTTAATAAATACATATTAGAACGAGAAATAATATTAAGTTAAATTAAATATCTAATTGTAAATTACCTAAAATAAAATAAATAAATAAAACTTATCCAAAAAAAATAAAATAATAATAAAATAAATAATTTAATTAAGATAGATCGTAGTTAGTTATAAAGGTACTAAAATATTATATAATTAAAATAAGCCAAGGGTGGAAAGAATAAAAATATTTTAAATTAATTAGAAAAAATAATTGTATCTGTTAAATTAATTTAATATTATCTAACAGTTTAAAAAAATAAGTAAATAAATAAATAAATTAGAGGAGCCAAAAAACGAGGGGGGCGGGAAGGTGGTGGAAAAAGCAACTAGGAAGAGAGTGCGGGGACCCAACACCCATTGATTTTCCAGCAATCCTCTCTATTGAGATTTCTCGACCTCTATTCAATCTCAAGAGCTTCCCTAAATTTCCGATGATGGAACTGTGAAACTCTAGCAATAACACTAGCCTTCTCAATACAAACATGATGATTGGTTTTTTCGCATGTTCAGCTAAAGCAGAAGACTTTTCTCTCCTATGCTTAAGGTCAACTACGTGCTCACTAATCCTTTGATTAATGGAGCGACCAGTCTCACCAATATAGGGGGTCCCATAGGAATAAGGGATAATATATACCCCTTTCATATCTTTAGGGTCAATAGGATCCTTCACTGATCTGAGGGACATACGAATGGTGTTAAGGGGCCTAAAGGTCACAGGGACACTATGCATCTTGAGAATCCTTGCAATCTTATCAGTGGTCCCCTGAACAAATGGAAGATGGACACTTGGAATCCGTTCCTTTGGTTCCCTTTTAGCAAGAGAACGGATTCTAGGTGTCCATCTTCCGTTTGTTCAGGGGACCACTGATAAGATTGCAAGGATTCTCAAGATGCATAGTGTCCTTGTGACCTTTAGGCCCCTTAACACCATTCGTATGTCCCTCAGATCAGTGAAGGATCCTATCGACCCTAAAGATATGAAAGGGGTATATATTATCCCTTGTTCCTGTGGGACCCCCTATATTGGTGAGACTGGTCGCTCCATTAATCAAAGGATTAGTGAGCACACAACTGACCTTAAGCATAGGAGTCAAAGTCTTCCACTTTAGCTGAACATGCGGAAAAAACCAATCATCATGTTTGTATTGAGGAAGCTAGTGTTATTGCTAGAGTTTCGCAGTTCCATCATCGGAAATTAGGGAAGCTCTTGAGATTAAAAAGAGGCCGAGCAATCTCAATAGAGAGGATCGCTGGTAAATCAGTAGGTGTTGGGTCCCAGTACTCTCTTCCTAGTCGCTCCCCCCCTCCCCCCTCGTTTTTTGGCTCCTCTAATTTTTTTTTTAACTGTTAGATAATATTAAATTAATTTAACATATACAATTATTTTTTCTGATTAATTAAAATATTTTTATTCTTTCCACCCTTGTCTTATTTTAATATTTTATAATATTAGTACCTTTTATAACTAATTATGATCTTAATTAAAATTATTATTATTATTATTATTTAATTTTTTTGTTTTATTTATTTATTTATTTAATTTATTTTTATTGGATAAGTTATTTAGTTATTATTTTATTTTTAGGTTAATTCAGAATTAAAGAAATATTATTTTTATTAACTTAATATTATTTCTCCGTTATAAAGTAATTTATTAAAATTCTACCTTTTTAACTAACTAATTAACATTAACAACCTATTAAAATTACTTTATATATATATCTATATATATCTATATATATATATATATATATATAATATATATATATATAATATTATACTAACTGTTAGAAGGTACAAACTTTAAATAATAAACTAACTTCCATTTAAAATTATTAAATAACTATAATATTTTTTGTATATTATTAATAATACCTTTAACTAACTATAACATAAAAACGCAATTATATATAATATATAATATATATATATATATATACAAGGAATGGTCACTAAATATAAGTAACTTCCATTAAATTATAAAAAAAATATGACCCTGGTCCAAAAGTCAAATTAGCCGTTGGTGCAAGTTAGCCATATGGGAGGCTCTACTCAAATACTAATTAACAATGCAAAGCTGGGATCTGTTTCTTCAACTTGTCCTACAATGAACCACACTAGTCGGTTTTGAAACGCGTCGACAAATGTTATTTCATGTGATTTTCGCTGAAAAATCTCTCGGAAACTTTTCTTTTTTAAATTTTTCTTGTATAAAATGTTTTTGTACAGATTTTTTTTAGCGCTGTTCCATTTAAGGAACAGTTTTTGTTCCTTTTAAGGAACAACTGCTGTTCCTCTTAAGGAACAACAACCGTTCCATTTAAGGAACAACATATTTTTTATTTAATTTTTCGTTCTGCTCCTCTTAAGAAACAACAAGTTTGTGTGTTTTTATTTGTGTTGTTCGTCTTAAGGAACATCGGTTGTTCCTCTTAGGGAATAGCAGTTGTGCGTGTTTTTATTTTTGTTGTTCCTCTTAAGGAACAACAGTTGTGCGTGTTTTTATTTTTGTTGTTCCTCTTAAAGGAACAACTGCTGTTCCTTAAGAGGAACAAGAAAAATATAAACTCGTGAAACTGTTATTCCTTAAGAGGAATGACTGTTGTTCATTAAGAGGAACAACAATCGTTCCTCTTAAGGAATAGCAGTTTCGCGAGTTTATATTTTTGTTGTTCCTCTTAAGGAAAAACAATTGTGGGTGTTTTTATTTTTGCCGTTCCTCTTAAGGCACAACTACTATTCCATTTAAGGAACAACAGTCGTCCCTTTTAAGGAACAGTAGTTTTGCGTATGTCGTATGTTTGTTGTTCCTCTTAAGGAACAACAGCAGTCCCTCTTAAGGAACAATAGCTATTCCATTTAAGGAACAACAATTCCGCGTGTATTCTATATTTACTGTTCCTTTTAAAAGAACAGTTGTTGTTCCTTAAGAGGAACAACAACCGTTCCACTTAAGGAACAGAATTAAGGAACAACAACCATTCCATCTAAGGAACAGAAATATTGCGTGACTGTATTTTTGTTGTTCCATTTAAGGAACAATTGTTGTTCCTCTTAAGCAACAGTTGCCATCCGTTTTAAAGGAACAACAGTTTCATCATTTCTTATTGTTCCTTTTAAGGAACAACAGTTTCGCTTTGGTTTGTTTTTACGCTATTCCGTCGAAGGCTCAACACTTTTATTTACGTCTATTTTACTTGCTATTCCGCCAAAGGATCAACACTTTTATTTGCGTCTGTTTTACTTGTTGTTCTACTTAAGGAACCGCTGTTGTTCCTCTTAAGGAACAACAATTTCGTGTGAAATTTTTTATCTTTTTGTCGTTCCTCTTAAGGAATAGCAGCTGTCCCATTTAAGGGACAACACCTTTTTTCTTAGTGCTTTTTTTGTGAATAATGATTCACTCTTCATGATCCTTTGAAATCAAGAATACAAATCTATGCAAGGATAAAAAATTAGAGGTTGCTGGAATAAGCAAATCAAAGAAAAATTATCATCTTTAATGAGATTGCTTTATATTGATTAGAAAAAGGGAAGGACACAACTATCTATATTACTTTGTTGTCCTTATCTTCACTAGAACTCAAATTGATTGATTATTTTTATCATGTCGGTTCTTCCCTAATTCTCATATTTCTCTTTGACTATTAATTAGTAAAGAAGAATAAGGGCATATTTTCTTCTTTTGATATATTCAGAGTTCTTCCACCATCCCTACTCTTAAGGAGTGTTGATCCATCCTCTATATATGAGAAAAAATATATATGCTCACTAACAATTCTATGATTTGGCAGATGGAGGATAGGGGGTCTCATCTGGAGCCAGCCTACCATGATCATAAGGAAGCAGTGAAGTGACATTCCCACTATGGCCACCACACCAGGGATATGATCTAGTGGACACATCAGAAAAATAAAAGACCTTGGAACAGGAGGTCTCATCACGAGCCGGCCTGTCCACCTTTCACTCCTTCCCGGTGAATTCCATTGTGATTCATCTGGTTACTAAGCCAGCACAATTGCCTCCATTCTAACATCACAAGGCATTTTCCTAGGCATACATAAAGCATTATGGTTCTAGAGCGTGAAAAAGCAACTTTGTCAAGGTTATAAACACCTATGGGCAATAGAGCTCTGCTGATGGTATTGGAGTCATATTTTTCAACGTCAATAGTAATTATAAACCCTTTTCTTATTTCTTTATCTTTATTTCAAAAGAGATTATGTTCCCAATTCATTTTGAACCTTTTATGCATGAAATATCATTTAAAAAGTCAATCATAATGGCTTAAGTGGAATAATGACCACATAGCATTTTACCTATGTCAACTGTCATTTTCCCTTTTTCGCATCACTCCATAGCATCTCCATATCTATTCATAATTTTCATTTTATGCCTCGATTTCAGCAACTCGATACTTTTTGTGATCTTGTCATGAATATGTACAGCTTGCCCTTTTTACACTATACGATTTCCATCAAGTACGTCGCTCCTCCATTTAACCGGTCGAGGATGACCTATCATTTTTCAAGGGGGTGCGGGTGACTTCCAAAATACTCCTGCATACGTGTTAGTCTTTTATTTGGGTGTACTAGACTGCATCAGATCCCATAATAGCAATTTTTAATGGTATTGATGTTAAAAAAAAAGGTATTATCCGATATGCACAGTTTGTTGTTCCATTGTTATCTCTGTGTATTGCTGTGTAAAAATAACAGTGTGTAGAACTTAGATGAAATGGGAGGACGATCAGTAAGCAGCGAGACACAGGTACTAGTAGTTTTCGATGCTGCACAAGAAATTTTAGTAAGGGCTGGATGGGTCGCGTATTTTACACGAATGCAGCAACCCCATGAAACTGTGGCTATCGAAATTTTGCAGAATTTGCAGGATGATCATACCATAGTAAGAGGAAGACAAATAACTGTGACGGATACAGTAATAGCTGAGGTATTTGGACTACCAGCAGTCGGACCCATATGGACAAATAAAAAATTGAGGCTTCAAGACGCCATGGCCACCTTTTGGGACGAGGGACAGAACCTGATTGTCAAAGGCAAAGGAGTCCAACCTTCATCTCTAGGAGAACCATGGACAGAGCTCGCTAGAGTAGTTCAGAGCTACATTACATGTGATAGAAGAAAGGATGTGGTAAGACCACGCCACCTTAAATTACTAGCAGTTCTAAAACAGAAATGTGCCGTAAATTTGCCTGCATATTTGAACTTTTTGCTGCATGATGCTGCTGAAAGCATAAACAAATCCCGTCATATAGATAATGTTGTGAGTCACCATTGTTTAATTCAGTTGATAGTAAGTTATAATATTGCCCAGCAGTAAACCAGTTAGGAATAATTAGTGTTTTCTATAGACAAGGGATTAGCCTTACCTGCCCCAAAAAGAAAAAGAACCACCAGCACAGCGAGCAGACCAAAAAAATGTAGACACCCTTCCAGATTAAGAACAAGTAGGGGAAGAGCTGAGAACGTCTAGGGTAGAAGCAGCCAACCCTTAGAATGATCTAGCCTTGAAAATGAACAACCCTTACAACTGGAAGGAAGAGACAACCAAGAATCAGAACTTGAGGAAGAAACAGAGCATACTAGTGAAGAAGAAAGGGAGGAAGCGGAACTTCCCTTAACCCCCAGTTCAAGTCCACCACAAAAACCATTACAGGAGGACGAATTGGTCCAGATTTTGGCTAATATGAGTGAATATATTCAGCCCTGAAGTCTGCTCAACCTTAATATTGAAGCAGAGAAATCACAAGAAAACTCTACCCATAGCAAGAGTATATCAGAAGAAATAATTGATGAAATAGAAGCAAGAGCACAAGCCACTCAGGAAGTGGCAGACCAAACTAGGGTTACCTCTCTAGAGGAACCTAGTCAGAACAATGCGAACATAGAAGATATGTTCCAAACAGAGGAAATGGAAGCTAGTCAAGGCAAAGACACATCCCTTAGAGAATAAAACCCACCCGAGCAACCGAGTCCAGTGAGAATAGAAATGGTTAGGGAAATAGTTGTTCCTCCCAAGAAGAAGAAAAGCGAAATTAAGAGGTTGTGAAAGGAACAACTAAAGCTGCAAAATTTAGTGAAACAACTCAGACAAAAGATAAGGACACTAAAAAGGGGGAAAATCTCAAGAAGAACCCCGAAAATAGTGAATGCAACTATTCAAACTGAACTCCATGATACAAGGGCCACAGAGACTCAAACCGAGCCCATACTCATTCAAAATGATAAGGAACAACATGCAGTTGTTACTGAAGCAACTGCCCAAACAGAAAATTCACATTTTTGCAATATACCTCTTTAAACGGAGGCACTATCCTCCAAAAATGTGGCCACCCAGATAGAAAATCCGCTTGTCCATAATAAAAGAATGCAGGCCTCACACATTCCATTCCATGATAAGGGGATGCAGATTAGAGGCACTCAATTTTGTAATAAAAGTACCCAGATAGATCTCCAAGCCAGAGATGTTTTGATAAGAAACAACCCTGGTATAACAAAACTCCAAGAGGACCTGGCACAGGCTCAGCTGATTATAGAGAAGCTTGAAGAAGAGACTGTTCCTCAGCAGAGATACCAAGAATTACAAAAACAATTAAGGGATATCAATGCATCAGAAAACAAATCCTTCGATAAATATCGAAGGGGAGAAGAAAGGTTGAAAAGATAAAGAGCAGATTGGAAACAATCATGTGTCAGATGGATACTCTCTATTCCCTTTACACAGATGTTTTAGCATGAAGGTCCCCTGCCAAGAAATATGCTTTATTTTTATTTAGAAGGTATTTACAGTTAAAAATTAAGGCTATTAGGGTAGGGAAACCCATAGAATTAAAAATTGTTGAGGATTTTATAAATTGCTGTAAGCACCATGGAGTAAAATTTCAACGATTACTCTATGAATTTTATTTACATAGTTTTATATTGGAAGAAGAAATGGAGAAGAATCCCATTCCTTTTGTGGGTTATGTATAGTTTCAAGCGTTCATTTCATTTTCTCTTAACTAGTTGAAGTGGCTCAAAGCCCATAACACTTTTCAGAGGCAAGAAAATGGGTTAGACCTTTAGGTCAAAGGTGAACTGAAAAACCCATTACAACTACTCGCTAAACATAAAAGTCTAATGCAAAAGGAGGGAGTAATCTAGACCTTGGGACCCATCCACAAAGGAATTGTCCAGCAAGGGATAGAATATTTCCTCTCTATCAAAGACAATTCCTTGGCAACAGCTAAATTCAGATGGAAGACTTCCAATCGGAATATACAGGACAGAGAGCCATTCAACTACAAAAACTTTAAATTAACTGCAAATCGCCTAGATACTTATAGTAACCTCATCTTGAGGGAAGGCCTGTATTGGCTGGGTTGTAGGTTTCAAAGCCCTATTATCTGGTATCCTGCAGAAGGGTATAAAGCTATATATGAATTTCCTAAAGGGAAGACAGGGCCCATCTTTGAAGTTTTGGCTAAAAATCATTGTTTTAGACCACCTCATGCCATTCCCTCTCCAGCCTATTCTTTGACTTCTTTGCACACAAACTACATGGTTTTCATGAGGGCATGAAAAAGGGTAAGCAGGGGAGTGTGTTGAACTATGGAAAAGGTGTGAATTTGAAATTTATTAATTATTGCAATTTAGCTAATTATTGTCTTTTCTCATGCAGGAAAAAGATAAAATGGAAATTACTGTTCCGGGGAAAAAGACAAAGTGAAGTAACTATTGTTCCTTCACTAGGAAGCAATATCTAGACAGCAGGCCAAGAGTGGAATGCGTAGTTATGGATATGGACAGAGAATATCACAGCATCAACGCAAAAGGCAAAGAGATAACTGAAGATGGAAGATTTAGCGGATCTCTTGATCCCGAGAGATCGCTGTACTACTTTATCCGTTGTTACTATTTTGTCATTATAAAAGGGACAATGATTGTAAAGAAAAGGAGATTATTATTTCAAAATTAATATTGTATTTTTACTTTGATCATCACTCTCGTTGTTGAAACAGAGTATGAACTGGCTGTAACCATTTGGCATATGATTAATACATAATGCAGTTGTCATTCCTTCTTTCATACTAAAGTAAACCGGCGGTGCTTCACTAGCAACTAAGGGCTCGGCCCTGGTGGATTCACTTGTTGTTCTTGTAACATTCCCTTACGATTTCTGCCGTGTGATAGTTTGGTTTGGTTTCTAGTCGCATTGCTTTACTATTTCTTATTTCCAGATTTAATGAATTGCTCTGTTTTATACGTTGTAACTGAATTGTGTTTCTGTTCCTTCTCATCATAACAAGATTACTATTTTTTGCGAATATATTGTTGTGCTGTTCATTTCAATTTCTAAGCTTCGTTGTTCATTCCAGTGACCTAACTTTGCTGTTCATTGCGATTATATAGATTTTTTGTTCATTTTTGTTCATTTACTTTCTGCAATCATTTAGCTTTGCCTTTTAGCATTCCTACAGTTAGCATAATCATTTTATTCCCATCAATTATAGTAGCATTGTTTCCATTTCCAATTGGTTATTTAGTGTGGTGTGTGTGAGATCAACAACTGTAAAGAACATTGGCTATTGTTGAGCACTGGAGAAGGTATGTTATTTTCATTTACTTTCTCATCTTTTCTTTAAAATTCATAATCTCTTTACATCATGAGCTAGGTATATGACAAGAGATTATGATAAAATCTAGAAGATTTATATGTAACGTGAAATAACTAATAAATACCCTTTTTCTATGCAGAAAGAGGAGAAAACAGAAGACTGCCATGCCAAAGGAAAAGACAAGACAAAGTTAACAGTTGTCCCTTTCGCTAAGGAACCGCATTCAAACAAGGTGATCCAAATTGGAGCGTAACGGCCAGGAAAAGGAAAAGGAGATACCAAATCAGCACAAGAGAACAAAGAGGATAACTGAGAACTAACAATTTGGTGAATCCCTCAGGATCCTTTGATCCTGAGGGATCGCTACCTTAACAATCTTCTGTATCATTGATATCTCCTCTCGGCTGTTATAAGAAGGGGCAGCATTGTTAGCATTGGGGACGGATTATTGTTATTTTTATAAAATTCTCCTTTGTACTTGAAAATTTGATCATCGACTCTCTTTGAAGAGCAATTCACTGTAACTTTGTTTGATGTTTTAATATATAAATCTTGTTTCCGTTCTATCTTTGATTCTGGAGTAACCTTAAGAAGTGAGTCCCTGGAGGCTAAGGGCCCGGCCCTAGTGGATCACTTGCTCTTGTACCATTATTTCCGATTCATGTGTGGTTTGATCTCTTTCATTTGCTCTATTCAATGATCTGATGTGCCTTGTTGTTTTACATATTGGCTCTATTATATACTTGACTAAGTAATGTTATTCCCTGCAACAGAAATGCTATGTTGTTCATTCTAACTTTATATCACATTGTTGTTCCTTTTGACAATTGATATAACATTGTTGTTCCTTACAGATTGCCATTGCTGTTCCATTACAGATTAACCGTGTTGTATATTCCTAAATCGGTACTACTGTATGGTTTATTCTTAAAACGTGATTGCTATTCCATTGTGATCACAATTGCTGTTACTTTATAGCTGTGATTCATACTTGTTGTATTGAAGCTCAGATTACTGTTCCTTTCAATATTAAGAGTGTCGTATGTTTAATCTGGTTTGTTGTACATTCATATTTGATCTAAGTTGTTGTTCTATATATTATTTCTGCTAGTTTGTTGTTCCATTTTTGTTTGTTGTTCAATTCATCTCTAAAGTAAAGACTGGTACTTAATTCTTGTAGGATATAATTATTGTTGCATTCATTTCCGTAGGTTAAGGTTTTGCGGTT
Organism: Pinus taeda; assembly: GCA_000404065.3. NCBI lineage: Eukaryota > Viridiplantae > Streptophyta > Pinopsida > Pinales > Pinaceae > Pinus > Pinus taeda. The sequence goes on from APFE030177765.1 coordinate 93,055, forward strand.
CAATCCTGTTTATAAAATTAGTTAATGTTCCATTTCCTGTCATTTGACTCATCATCGCTTTGGTGTGCAGAACGATTTGAGACTATAGTGAACATCGACATATGTTGTCTAATTCCCAGATTAAGGATCTTTTCCTTGAGTGCTTTCTAATTGAATCAGTTTAGAGAGGGAAGAGTTACCATTACTATACCCTTGACTGATAAATTGTTGTAGCTTTCTAAACGCATGATTTGAGTCTTAGTTTTCTTTTTGTAAGTAGATCTTATTCCAAGCGTCCATTTACTCTTGTATTTAGAGCACTATACTACTAGAATTACTCTGACAAATGACCGCCTCAAACTAAGTACACTCTTTGAGATAACAAATCGTTCCTGGATTGACAATTAATGTAGGGTAAATAGAGGTGAAAAAGACCCTTTTTACTGCTCGACATTTTGGCGCGGTTACCGAGGAAGAGTGTAGCCATTTGTTTCTTTTCTAGAGTAATGTAAGAACCTGTTAGGAGAGAATTGGGTTTTAAAAACGGAAGTTAAGAACCTACTTACGAAGCATGTAATAGCCCTACTCCCCTGCCCACTTTCTTGTAGATTTGTTTCTGTTTTTTGGGTAGAAATTAGCATTTGATTTGTGTGCATGACTAAGCAAAAAAAGCCTGAAAAGAATCCTAAACCACTACCCAAGTCTGATAAAGCTAAGGGGTCAGTGAGCCTTGGCCGATCAGCCTTTATAGACAAAATCCTTAAGAAAGCAGAATCTCAACCTTCAGTAGGACCTAGAAAAGTCGCTTCTAGACAACCTACTAGTTTCCTTCAAGCCACAGGATCACCATCTGTTTGTTGAGGTGCATAGTCAAACCGAAGAGCAAGATTTTCAAGAAATTGAGAATTCTAGCCCAAAATCATTGCAAGAAGGGAACCTTAGCAACCTCTGTGAAGGGAAAGGAGAAACAGGGGAAATTGAAGAACCAAGATCTCCTCTTGGGATAATTCAGCCATTAAGTAGCCCAGATAAGGGAAGTGCTGCAAAAATCATCCATAACGAAGTTGAAGAACCTCAAGAATCAAAATCCCCCCAGATATTAGGAACTCTCATCATCCCAGATAAAGGAAGTGCTGTTAAGGCCATTCCTGTTGAAGCCATTCCCCCTCGTCAGCCTAGGAATACCCTCCTAGACATCCCAGAAGATTATTGGCACATATTTGATCAAATGGCCCAAAACCAGCCAACACCCAAACTTCTACACTGCAATATCCCATTGTGGACACTGCATCTAATGCACCTATGAAAGCAATTACTCTCCAGCATATCCCTACATTTCATGGCCTTACATCAGAAGATCCAGATGCATTCTTGTTTGAATTTGATGTGCTATGTAGAGGATATGACTATACCACCGATCCCCAGAAACTAAAATTATTTCCCTCTACATTAAAAGGGGCTGCTTTAAGATGGTTTATGGAGTTGGGTGGTGGTGTTATAAATAACTGGGATCAAATGAAGGAGTCTTTTCTAAAAAAATACCAGGACTATTGTAGGTCTAGAGAGTTAAAAGACGAAATATTTTAGATGGTAGCTAGATCGAATGAAACATTAGAAGAGTATGTTGAATGTTTTCAGTATAATCTTCAAAGATCTCCTTATGCATCACTACCCTTACCTAATAATATATTAAAAACATCATTAATTAGAGGAATGAAGGAACAATGGATTAAAACACTAAATATTATGGGAAAATGAGATATTTATTAGGAAAATTTTGCTGACATTATTGATTTATGTATCAGGAGTTCAAGAGGCCGCACAAGACTAAAACCAGCAGAACGTGATAGGTTTACAAGGGACAACAAGATCTCTGCAGAAGGAGTAAGTCGCGCAGAAATTGGAAATTTATTAGAAAAATTCAAAACTAACATATTGGGGACTCTGACAATGCAACTTGATATTATGCAGGCCAAGAAGAAACAAGCAGAGGCAGAACAAAACTTGGCAATCTTCTGCCCCAGATGCAGAAAGAAACGCAGCCACAAAGAGTGTTTGTTAGATGCGGTTCAAGTTTGCACCATTTGTACAAAAGACCATTCTACAGAGTGTTGTACCTCACTTCCTGGATTGAAAGCAGTATACAAGGAAGCGGAAGAAGAGCTAGAACCAGTGTACCTACTTAATCAGCGCCATCAATGGCAGCCACAACAATCGGGTATGTTCCCCGATCCAGCTTCTTCTTTTCAGCCTGCACAATATCATGTTCAACAATATAATACTATGTGGCAAAATCAACATCCATTCTCAAATTGGTCACAACAACCATTTCCTTCATCATCACCATGGCCGAATCAAGCAAGTCAACCTAATTGGCCAAATTTTCCCTTACCCCACCATATTGGAAAAATAATGTATATCCAGCACAATGGTCCCCTCCTACTTCACAGAGTCAAGCCTGGCAGACAAACTGGCAAAGGCTGATGAATCAACCAGTAGGAACCATTCCGCTCCCTCAACCTACACTGCCAACATTACAACAAAACCCCCAGTCTAACTTAAGGTTGCAACTCCCAGCCCAACCCAACCCTAATCCGAATAACATACCAGTCCAATCCATTCAAATAATTGAAACACCAGAGATAGAAACCGATCTAAGGGAGTGTAATGACCTTCAATTAAGATCTGGGCGCATTATAGAAACATAGGGAAATAAAACTGCTCAAGTTGAAAATTAGTTACCTATAGAACAACCACTACAAGAAGAGGTTGTGATCAGACAGGAAACTCATGATCAAGTAATCACATCTTCTCCTCCATTCCCAGAACAATGAATTATACCTCAACCTATACAACATCCTAATTTTGACATTCTGGGAGAACTTAAAAATCTGTACATAAAAATCCCACTCCTCCAAGCCATCCAAGACATCCCAATATATGCAAAAACCATCAAAGAGCTATGTCTAAAAAAACCAAGGAGGAGAATAAAAAATAACCCAACAGTCCAAGTAGTTGGCACCTTATCCGACCTATTATCAGGAAAAGAAACACCCATTAAATATGAAGACCCAGGAAATCCAATAGTAACAGTACAAATCAATGGACAAACTTTTGCAAATGCCTTAGTTGATTTAGTGGTTGTAATCAATATCCTAACAACCACCACTTATCAAAAAATGGGCATTACATCAGTAGAACCAACTTCCACTTTATTAGAATTAGCTGACCGATCCGTGGTTAGGCCAGAAGGTACACTACATGATGTCATGGTATCCATTGATTCATCGGAGTATCCTGCCGACTTTCTAATAATAAACCCCAAAAACTGACTTGATGGACATCCATTGATTTTAGGTAGACCTTGGCTTGCAACTGATGATGCTTATATTGGCTGCCAACAAGGCAGTATGACCATAACTAGAGGGGCTAATATCAAGAATCTAGCCTTATACCCTCCATCCCAGCCAATTGTCACATTAATAAGAACTAACAGACATCCTGTATCATACCTCACTGAAAATATTAGATCCCCATTAACCATAGAAGATGCCCTCAATTTCAAAGATCAAACAGAGGATGATGTCATTAACAACTTTCTTAGCCAGACTAAATCTACATCCCACATACAATGTTATATGATAGAAGCAGCATTTGATAATGAACTAGAAGAAGATCCTCTCAAAGACACTCACAATCAAAAAATACCTACTACCTCTGTATTAAATAGCAAAACTGTAGAAATTGAGCTAGGAAAAAATCTAAACATTAATGGCAACTTGACTCCTGAACAAGAAGAGAAGCTAATCCAACTACTGAGAAAATACAAAGAAGCATTTGCATGGGATTATCTTGACATGAAAGGAATCGATCCCCAGTTATGTACACACCACATTTACACAGAAAAGGATGCAAGACCTGTTCACCAACCACAAAGGAGACTTAACCCTCATTTAAAAGACATTGTAAAAGTTGAACTCCAAAATTTTTTAGATGTGAACTTTATTTATCCTATCTCCAATAGCAAATGGGTCACTCCGCTTGTAGTGGTGCCAAAGAAGAATGGAAAATGGAGGATTTGTGTATATTATAGAGAGCTAAATAAAGCAACACAAAAATACCACTTTCCCCTTCCATTCATTAACCAGGTATTAGATACTTTAGCATGAAAGAAATTCTTTTCTTTCTTGGATGGCTTCAGTGGATACAATCAGATTTAGATTGCCCCTGAAGACCAAGACAAAACTACTTTTACTTGTTCTTGGGGAACATTTGCCTATAGAGTTTTACCTTTTGGCCTATGTAATGCCCCTGCCACATTTCAAAGGGCTACCCTCAGCATCTTTTCAGATCTAATAAATGAAGGGCTCAAAGTATACATGGATGATTTTACACCATACGGAGATGATTTCGACCCAGCATTGGACACACTAGAAAAAGTGCTGCAGTGATGCATTGCCACCGGGCTCTGTTTGAGCCATGAAAAATGCTATATGATGATGACTGAAGGACTTATTCTAGGCCATTATATCTCAGTAGCTAGAATACAGGTAGATCCGGCCAAAATTCAAATAATTTATTTAATACCTACTCCTACCACTCAGACAGAGGTACGTAGCTTTCTTGTATTTTCTGATTATTATAGAAGATTTATAGAACATTTTTCTTATATTGCTGCACCTTTATATGCACTGACAGGGAATGTTGACTTTGTTTGGATAGAAAAATATGATCGTGCTTTTGAGGATCTAAAAAAGCTTGTGTCAACAACCCCAGTACTCAGAGGACAAAATTGGGACCTGCCATTTCAAATTTCATTAGATGCTTCAGACACAGTTATTGGAGCAGTCCTTGGGCAGGAAGAAGATAAAAAACCATATGCAATTTATTATATTAGCAAAAACTTGTCTCCTGTTGAATTGAACTATACTGTGATTGAAAAGGAATTTTTAGCTATAATACATGTTGTCAATAAATTTAGGCATTATATCACTGGATATCCTGTTATCTTATATACAAATCAATCTGCCATAAAATATTTACCGAATAAACCAATCACAAATGGTAGAGTAACTAGATGGCTGATTTTATTGCAGGAATTCGATAAAAGAAAATCCTGTAGCTGATTTTCTCTCATGAATGCCAAAACCAGTGGACGTAGAAACCATCGAAGATCAATTTCTAGATGAACATTTGTTCGTTGTTACTATTAAAATACCCTGGTACACTGATGTTGCGAATTATTTAGTAGTAGGCAAATTATCGAAAAATCTGACCCCCAATGAACGAAAGCAGATTGTTGAGCGTAGTACTCGATTTTCTTAGATTGGGGGCTACCTGTTTCATACAGGGGTGGATATGCACATCAGGAGATGCATCTGTGAAGATGAAATTTTTGACATCTTGGAATCTTGTTACGACGAACCATGTGGTGGACATTTTGTAGATTAGAGAACTGGTCACAAGGCCCATGATCTTCAAAGATGCAAAGAAGTTCGTTCAAGCTTGTGACAACCGCCAAAGAGTAGGACGCCCTGGACAGTCTAACGAAATTCCCTTGAACCCATAGCTAGTTATTGAACCATTCGAACGATGGGCGCTCGATTTTGTTGGTCCAATTTACCCATCATCAAATAAAAAAAGATACGTTTTGGTAGCAACAGAATATGTCACCAAATGGGTTGAAGCAGAGGCATTGCCAAGAGCTACATAGGATTCCATCATACAGTTCCTATTCCACATATTTGTGCGATATGGCCTCCCAAGAGATATAATTACGGATGAAGGACCACAGTTTGCTGGTAACAAAATTGCTGCAACACTAAAAAACTATCATATTCAGCATAAAATTACTACTCCATACCACCCACAGGCGAATGGTCAAGTAGAAATCACAAATAAAATAATAGAAACAATACTAACAAAAACCATTGCGTCACACAGATGCGATTAGGATACAAGATTGCCGGAAGCCTTGTGGGCATACAGAACAACATGGAGAAGTACTACCGATTATTCACCATACTAGCTAGTATTTGGAAAGGAACCTTGTTATCGGGAAATCTAGTGTCCACTTAGAGCTGTTAGTCCCACTAAGAAGGGTAGCTATCTTAGAAACAAACAAACAAAAGTTACTTTCATTTTCCTTTATGAGAAGTAGATAGGAGAGAATCAGAGCACCAACCTCAGTCTTTCACTTGGTTCCTTGCTTGTTCCCTCTCCCCTCTAACAGATCTTTGCCGCTCCTTCCCTGCTTGTCCTGCTTCAAAGAGCACCTGTAAAGTCAAAGCAGCATAACACTATTAAAGTACAGAGATCTACAATCATAAACAATATAAGACCAGATATATATTGACCACACAAATGCATATATCAACAAACATACAAGAATGTGGAGGAAAACTTGAATAGCTTTATTGATAGAAAGAATAGAAGAGACTATTACAACCCACTAACCTGACCTAGAGTCATCCTCCTAGCATGAAAGCCATTCTTCACCTCATGACAAGCTTAGATCACCCAACACTATGATGTTCCACCAAGAAACCAACAACACTTCCTTACAAAATACAAGATTCCATCCTCTGGATCTCTGGGATGAGGGATCCATATATAGATGTTTGCAGGGGGGTGAGTCAGCTTCTGGGGTTTTTATTAGTGTCCTCTCTCTTTGATAGTTCTTGGTTCCACTTGGAGATTCATGATCTCTTACTCATCCCTGGGCGAATTTAGAGAGGCAAGTGTCACAGGAGAAGTTTCTGGAAGATTCCATGATCATCCACCTTGCAAACTATCTTTGTCATTTGTCTACTCTCGCCCATCCGCACCCTACAGAAAGGCTTTTTAGTATGCATCGAAATTTTTCCATGTGGCAAGTGAGATGCATCGCACCCTTAGCACTGAGCAGTCTGTATGGTCCAGTTTTGACCAGTTCTGAGCAGTTTTCCATGGAAAACTTCTGGGAGATGATGTAATTAGCTAACCTTGTTCCTTTAGGGTGTGAAAAAACACTTTTAGGGACTCAGAAGCCCTTGGTTTACGGACATATATGATTGGGGTTGCAGTGCCCAAATATGTCTATAACAAACCCATCTTTCTAATAGAATTCAAAACACAGACACTGCGAACAGCACAAGAAGTCAGTCTAGATTTAAACGAGGCCCAAATTAATAGATTACAACAGATCAATGAGCTAGATGAAATCAGGCTCTCTTCCCTTCAACATACTACATTAATCCAACAATAGTGAGCCAAATGGCACGACGCCCTCATTAAAAAGAAAGTCTTCCGCGAAGGAGATTGGGCACTCCTATATGATTCCAGGTTTCAGGATTTTCCGGGGAAACTTTAGACTCGCTGGCTGGGACCATACGAAATCCAGAAGGTACATGATAATGGCACCATTACTCTAACCACCATTAATGAATTCGGACATACCTTTAAGGCAAACGGCCACCAAGTTCGATTATACCGCAAACCACTTACTCGGGAATCCTTCTACTAGCAACTTCGCGAAGACTCCGACATACAGATTCTCGTTGAGGAAGAGAAATCATCTTCACCTTTGGTTCATTAAGTAATTCGACTACTCTTACACATTGTACATAATTATTTTGTTTTGTATATATTTTTACATTTATGTAACATTTTCACTTTGTTGTTCCTTTCGAAAGGAACAATATTTTCACCACTTTGCTGTTCCTTTTTCAAGGAACAACACTTCTACACTTTGCTGTTCATTTCGGAAGGAACAACACTTCCTCCGTTTTGCTGTTCCTTTCCAAAGGAACAACATTTATGTAGTTTTGTTGTTCCTCTTCAGAAGGAACAACACTTGCTTTTTTTTGATGTTCCTTTCCCAAAGGAATGACACTTTCATTTTTCTGTTGTTCCTTTTCCCAAAGGAACAACATTTTCGTTTTCTGTTGTTCCTTTTTCCGAAGGAACAACATTTTCATTTTTTACTGTTCCTTTTTCCGAAGGAACATCATTCTCGTTTTTTGCTGTTCCTTTTTCTGAAGGAACAACATTTTTTGTTTTTTGCTGTTCCTTTTCCTGAAGGAACAACATTTTCGTTTTCTCTTGTTCCTTTTTCGAAGGAACAACATTTTCATTTTCTGTTGTTCCTTTTTTCGAAGGAATAGCACTTGCATTTCTTGCTGTTCCTTTTTCCGAAGGAAAAACACTTTCGTTTTCTGCTGTTCCTTTTTCCTGAAGGAACAACACTTGCATTTTTCTATTGTTCCTTTTCGAAAGGACAACATTTTCGCATTGTTTTTCTTGCGCTTGTTTTCTTTGTTGTTGTTCTTCTTAATACACAGTAGTTTCGAGTATTTCTTTCATGTTGCTTGCGATTTTGTGCATAGTACTTGTTTTATCTTTTTCTTCTTTGTGTGTTTTATCATTTAGATCATTTTTGAAACACATCTATACACCTATGCAATAAATACAAAAACTAGAGGATACTGAAATCAGCAAATTACATAAAAGTCGCTATCTTTACAAAAATTGCTTTGAATTAATAAGAGAAAAGAGAAAATGACACAACTATTGATCACCTTGCTGTCACTATTCTACTAATACCGATATGATTGGTTATCTTTATCATGATGGTTTCTTCTAAATTCCCATAATCTTCTTTGATCATTATTAAGGAATAAGAACAAAGGGCATATTTTTCTATTGAGATGTTAAGACTTCTTCCACCATCCCTACTCTTAAGGAGTGTTGAACCACCCTTTATGTATAAATAGGAAAAGTACTTTATAAAACAAAAAATAAGAGAAAAATGTTTATATAATTTGCTAACATGGTTTGTCAGATGAAGGATAGGGGGTCTCATTAAGAGCCATCCTACCATGATCATGAGGAAGAAAGTGAAGTGGCATTCCCACTATGGCCACCACACCAGGGATATGATCCAAGAGGAACATCAGAAAAAATAAAGAGTCCTTGGAACAGGAGGTCTCATCACGAGCCGGCCTGCCCACCTTTCACTCCTTCCTAGTGAATGACATTATCATTTATCTGGTTACCAAGCCAGCATAATGGCCTCCATTCTAACATTCCACAACACTTTCCCAAGCATACACAAAGGATCATGGTTCCATGGGTGAAATAAACAACTCTGTCAAGGTTATGGAAACTTGTGGGCAACAGAGCTTTGTTGATGGTATTGAAGTCACATTCCTTGTACACCAATAGCAATTATAAAACGCTTCTTCTATCTTTGTAATGGGTCAAATAAGATTATGTACATAATTCCTCTGAACCTTTAATACATGAAAATCTATTACAGTCAATCATGATGGAAAAAGTTGATAATGACCGCATCAGACCTTTTGTGCAAGTCAGTTGTCCTATCCTCCAAATCTCGCATCATATCACGGCATTCTCTTCTTTATTAAGTGATTCTATTATATACCTCAATTTTGGTAATCTGCTCATTTTTGTAAACATGGCATCTTGGTATACGTTGTTCCTTTCTGACTTTGTACCATGGTAGTCTAGCACACCGCTCCCTCATTTGACGGCTGAGGATGGCCTATCACATTGCAGGGGGGGAGTAGGTGACCTCATAATTCACTGGCATACGTGTCAGTCTATCATTCAGAGAATTCTCACTTAGGAATAGCAAGGCTTAATGGTATATTGTTTTCCAATTTGCATGGCATGCTATTCCAAAGCTATTTTCATGTTATGCTCTGCAACAATTAGCAGTAATTTGAAATTTGAACAAGCTTGTTGTTTCATCATTTTCTCTGTGGTTGCTAACAGCTTGAACAACCTGTTGTTCCATTGCCGTCTATGTGCTTTAACAGTGTGCTAAGAATGGGAGGAAGATCAATTCATAGAGAACCACAAGCGTTGACAATTTCTGATGCTGCACAAGAAATCCTAACAAGGGCAGGATGGATTGTTTATCTCAATCATCTACAACAATCCAACGAGACTGTGGCAATTGAATTTTTGCAGAACTTGCAAGAGTATCACTCCACGGTAAGAGGGAGATAGATAGCAGTCACTGATGACATAATTGCAGAGGTTTCAGGACTGCCAACCACTGGATTTGTGTGGACTCTGAAGAAGGTAAGACTGTGAGACGCCATAAAAATCTTCCAAGATGAAGGCCAGAACCTGACTATAAGAGGAAAGGGAGTTCTACCAGCAGCCTTGGGAGAGTCGTGGGCGGAATTGGCGAGAATCATCCAGAGTTACATCACCTATGAAGGCAGAAAAGACGTTGTAAGACCACACCACCTTAAACTTTTAGCCATGTTAAAACAAAAATGCACTGTGAATTTGCCTGCGTTTTTAAACTCTTTATTACATGATGTTTCCGGAAGCATGAAGAAATCTCACCACGTAGAATCGGTAGTAAGTCACCATGGGTTGATATGGCTGATAGTTAGCTACAGGCTTGCTCAGCAATAGAGCAGTTGCGAAGAACTAATTTTTACAATAGACGGGGGACTGGATTTGCCAGCCCCAAAACGAAAACATGCTGCAAGTACATCGAATAGACCGCTAAAACGAAGGAAATCCGTTAAATTGGCATGGATCAGAGGGAGGCTAGAAAATTCCCAAGGGAACACCAGTCAACCGGTGGAGATAGATGATTCAGGGGACAAGCAACCCCCACAATTGGAAGGAGGGGATAGCGAAAGAGAATTTAAGGAAAATGATGAGGGAGAAACAGAGGAAGAAACCGGGCAATCTGGTCAGGTGGAAGAAGAAGAAACAAAGAAACGTGAGGAAAGCCCATTGCAAAATGCACTGCGAGAAGATGAATTGGCCCAGATTCTGGCCAATATTGGCGGATATGCTCAATCTCTCAGCCCGCTAAACCTCCACACCGAAGAAGAACTGCAGGAGCACTCTGTTCATGATAAGAGCGCATCTGAAGAATTGTGTGATGAGGAAGAGGAAGAAAAGAATCACTCCGTCCATGATGAAAGTGTATCCGGAGAGAAAAATGATGAAGATAAAGAAGAGGAACAATTTGTTCCAAGTCAGAATACACCGAAAGAATTTTATGAAGAAGAAGGGGGGCAAGAAGAAGTTACCCAGGAGATAGCAAAACAAGCTAGGGTTTCTACCCCTGAACAACCCGATCAACAGAATAATGGGGAAGCACCCCAGGAAGAAAATCAGGAAATTGGTTAAGGAGAAAGTCCAGGCCCGTGTAAGTGAACGGCTATTCCTTCCAATAAAAAAGAAGAAATCAAAAGATTACGAAAGGAGCATTAAAGACTACTTAGCGTAATAGCATGACTTCGACAACAAATCAGGATTTTGAAGATGGGAAAGAAAACAAAAAGGACCCCGGTGGTAAACCATGCAACTGCTCTGGCGAAACCCCTTAGGAAAAAGATTAAGAGGACTCAGGTCTAGCCTGCCATTCAAAACCGAAAGGAATAGAATTTGGTTGTTGCCCATGTCGAAATACAAATAGATAACATAACGACCTATGAAAAAGAAATTCAGACAGAGGCACAATCCTCTAAGGAAATTCGAACCATAAATACGAAACGACGCAGTAAGAAGACTCAAGTAAACCTCCCGCTTACAACTACTATGTGGGATAGTGACTCGAGGATAGTAACTCTACGAGAGGGTTTGGTGCAAGCCCAACAAGTTGTAGAGAAACTTATAGAATAGATTGTCTCTCGAGAAAATTATGAGGAATTAGAACAGCAACTAAGGGACGTCAAATTATCCGAAAGTCAGGCTTTTGAAGGATGGTGAAAGGAAGAAGAAAGAGTCAAAAAGGTAACTCATAGACTGGATGTATTCATCAAACGAATGGATAACTTATGCTCTTTGTATAATGACGTTCTAGCGTGTAGAGCACCTGCTAGGAATTATGCTTTGTTTTTAATGGAAAGATATTTGCAATTGAAAATTAAAGTTGTCAAAGCAGGAGCCCCTATATAAATAAACACTATTGATGACTTCATAAACTGTTGTAAGCACTATGGGGTGAAGGTTCAGAGATTATTATGTGAATTCTATTTGCACAACCTTGTATTAGATCGAGAAACAAAGTAGAATCCCAACCCTTTCGTTGGGGATGTCCAACTACAGGCATTCATTTCTTTTGGAGTTAATCAAATAAAATGGCATAAAGCCTATAATGCCTTTCAAAGACAAGAAAATGGATTAGACTTATGGGTGAGAGCTGAGCCTAGAGATCCATTGCAGTTATGGAATAAACATAGGAACCTAATGAGGACTCCAGGCGTGATTGAAGCATTAGAACCTATTCATACAACAATCAATCGACAAGGGATAGAATACTTATTTACCATCAAAGACCTTGCCATTGCAGCCGCCAAATTCCAGTATCAGACTTCTAATCTGAACATCCAACAGAGGGAACTGTTTAACTATGAAAACTTTAAGTTAGCTGTTGATCGCTTGGGCCTTTATGGTGACCTTATTTTGAGGGAAGAGCCATCTTGGTCAGGCTGTAGGTTCCGAAGTCCGGTCATTTGGCATCCTGCACCAGGATACCAAGCCTTATATGAAATTCCTGAGGGTCAGATAGGACATCTTTTTGAGCACCTAGCTAGGCATCATGGCTGTAGACCTCCTCATGAGATCTCGTCTCCATCCTACTCCCTCACCGCCTTGCATGTCAACTACAATGTTTTCATGAGGGCATGAAAAAGGGTAAGCAGCGGGGTGTGTTAAATACTAGAGAAGGTATGTTATTTTCATTTACTTTGTCATCTTTTCTCTAAAACTCATAACCTCTTTACATCATGAGCTAGGTATATGACAAGAGATTATGATAAAATCTAGAAGATTTATATGTAACGTGAAATAACTAATAATTACCCTTTTTCTATGCCAAAAGAGGAGAAAGCGGAAGGCTGCCATCCCAAGGGAAAAGACAAGACAAAGTTAACTGTTGTCCCTTCGACAAGGAACCGCATTCAAACAAGGCGATCCAAATTGGATCGTAACAGCTAGGAAAAGGAAAAGGAGATACCAAATCGGTGCAAGAGAACAAAGAGGATAACTGAGAACTAACAGTTTGGTGATTCCCTCAGGATCCTTTGATCCTAAGGGATCGCTACCTTAACAATCTTCTGTATCATTGATATCTCCGCTTGGCTGTTATAAGAAGGGGCAACATTGTTAGCATTGGGGACGAATTATTGTTATTTTTATAAAATTCTCCTTTTCACTTGAAACTTTGATCATCGACTCTCTTTGAAGAGAAATTCACTGTAACTCTGTTTGATGTTTTAATATATATAAATCTTGTTTCCATTCTATCTTTGATTCTAGAGTAACCTTAAGCAGTGAGTCCCTGGAGGCTAAGGGCCCGACCCTGGTGGATCACTTGCTCCTGTACCATTATTTCCGATTCATGTGTGGTTTGATCTCTTTCATTTGCTCTGTTCAGTAATCTAACATGCCTTACTGTTTTACATATCGCCTCTGTTATATACTTGACTAAGTAATGTTATTCCCTGCAACATGAATGCTATGTTGTTCATTCTAACTTTATATCACATTGTTGTTCCTTTTGACAATTGATATAACATTGTTGTTCCTTACAGATTGCCATTGCTGTTCGATTACAGATTAACCATGTTGTATATTCCTAAACTGGTACTACTGTATGGTTTATTCTTAAAACATGATTCATGTTTTGTTGTGATCACAATTGTTGCTACTTTGTAGCTGTGATTCATACTACTTGTATCGAAGCTCAGATTATTGTTCCTTTCAATATTAAGAGTGTCGTATGTTTAATCTAGTTTGGTCTACATTCATATTTGATCTAAGTTGTGTTCTATATTTTATTTATGCTAGTTTTCTATTCCGTTTTTGTTTGTTGTTCAATTCATATCTAAAGTAAAGACTGTTACTTAATTCTTGTAGGAAATAATCACTGTTGCATTCATTTCTGTAGGTTAAGGTTTTGCGGTTCAATCCTGTTTATAAAATTAGTTGTTGTTCCATTTCCTGTCATTTGAGTTATCATCGCTTTGGTGTGCAAACCGATCTGAGACTGTAGTGACCATTGACATATGTTGTCTAATTCCCAGATTGAGGATATTTTCCTTGAGTGCTTTCTAATTGCATTAATTTACAGAGGGAAGAGTTACCATTACTGTACCCTTGACTGATAAATTGTTGTAGCTTTCTAAATGCATGATTTGAGTCCTAGGTTTCTTTTTGTAAGTAGAGCTTATTCCAAGCATCCATTTACTCTTGTATTTAGAGCACTATACTACTAGCATTACTCTGACAAATGACCGCCTCAAACTGAGTACACTCTTTGAGATAACAAATTGTTCCTGGATTGACAATTAATGTAGGGTAAATAGAAGTGAAAAAGACCCTTTTTACTGCTCAACAGCTATTACTGTCAAAGCTCTTAGATTGAGGATCTTAATTATGTTTGATTTAGTCTATATCCATTAAACAGGGAATGAGTTATTGATACTATATCCTTGACTGATAATTGCTATTAATTTCCTAAATGAATGATTTATTTTCAGAGCATTGAGTTTCTTTTAATTGTAAGTGAGTTTTATTTCAAGCATCTGTTTACTCTTGTGTTTGAAAGCATTGTACTGCAATTTAGAAACATTACTCTTGAGTAAATAGCCACCACAAACTTTGTACACTCTTGAAATAGAAAATCTTACCCGAATTGATAATTAATATAGGATAAATAAGAGTTAAAAAGACACCTTTTATCACTCAACAATAGGATTTTAGCTCAAGCTAGGGTGCCACATACGGGAACTCTTCATGCCAATGCAGCAAATTTCCAATTTTTGGTCTACTATACGCATTGTCTGCTGCAGCTTGTGTTGCAATTTTGCAAGAAAAGTTTTGTTGTCCGCGAGATCTGAATCTTTAAGGTGCATCAGAGATGAACTATTAACTGTATTTCCATCATTTGTCTCCATATTGATAGTGTTTCCTCTATCTTTTATGGGTTGTCGGCCAGCCCATGGGTTAGGCAGTGGCATCCGGACCAGTTCTGCTTTGTGTCTAAGAATTTCTAGTACATCCCCTACCATTGGTGCTGAACTCTGCGCGGCGCCCGCGGCCGTTGACACCACACTATCCAAAAAGTTCTGCAACTCCATTGGCCATATTACAACCCTCGGGATGACTTCTTTAGCGTCAATGATGAACAGTTACATACCGATGGAAAGGCACAATAGTTTACTTCCCTCGAACCCACAGATTGTTCGGCTAATGCCCCCCTGTGATTTATAAGCGTTTTGAAATTCAAATTCAATGGTTCCCTCCTTTTCTAGTGCCGTAACGTTAAGCCTGCGGAAGATCATTCCATATCTGGCTCGTACCTCATCTCTTATTGCCTGCCACCAGCTCCTTTTCGCCATAACTCAGACATCTTATCATGAACAATGACAAAAAACAGTCACATTTTCGCTTGTCCACGCAGTGGCACAACTCCTTCCACGCAACTGCGATCCTTGGGACCAGGACACAACGTGCGTGATTGTACCAACCCGACTAGAATATTGTGCCACTACTGCGAGTAGTTTGATCATGAAATGATAGCTTGCCCCACACTGATAGCGCAGATACGTGAGAAAAGGGAAACAAAACCTACGGTGATGCAGAATGTCCAAATGATGAGGTCCGAACCGTGTGAGGAAGACCCCAACGTAAACTTGATGCTCAGAAGTGGTGCGGCCACAGGGGAGGATAAAGGGAAAATAACTAAGGAAGACGCAAGGGTTCGCAAGAAGACATGTCTGGAAGCTAGGAAAAGCTTCGTGGAGGTCTCTAACCCAGGTAGTAAGGATCAACCAGAGTCATAAAGGGATCCCTCGATGCTAACTACCTTTTTAGAGACATGCATGAAATTGCTTCGCGACAATAAGGCAGTTAAACGACTACAAGAGCTGATAACTAGGTGCACAGGGTCAGGTGAACCTCGCGTGGTCCGAAAATTGAGGAAACATGCTTCGTGTACTGGATGGGAAATGCGATTAACGACGCAGATTGGCGACTATGAGATGGATCAGATCATTCTAGACTTAGGCTCGGATGCAAACATGCTACCTGAACAGACTTGGGAGCGCATGGACAAGCCCACACTACAATGGTCTCCTATTCAATTGTGGATGGCGAACCAACTAAAGATCTTGCCTACGGGGAGACTGTAAGGAATCACAGTAGATATAGAAGGCGCGATCACACAAACAGATTTTAAGGTAATAGAAATCGTGGATGATAGTAGCCCCTACCTTGTGTTGTTAGGGATAGACTGGGCCATAGATATGAATGGGGTCATTCATTTAAAGAAGCAGAAAATGATATTTGAGAAGAAGTCACTCCACGTAGTCATTCCGCTAGACCTGGTTGAAGGAGCGCACTACACTGAACTCGTGCGTGATGAAGGAAGTGATGATGAACTAGATTGTATCTACAAGATCACTGCACGAAATCAAGATTGGGTAATCTGACTGCAGAAGGAAGAATATCGTGGGAGCTTGCAGAGTCCTGCACTGCAGATTTAGATGAGGAAGACGAGTGGTGGCATAGTCAGCTCTCAAGTTCATTTTGTTTTTCGACTGACATATTGGTTGCCATGAGTGTTTCCATGTCTCCAAGTATCGCAGGGGTTCATCTTCCTTTCAACAACATAGGTACAATGGTTTCTAGGAGAGAAAATTTGAAGACACCGTTCAGAGCACACTTGGGGATGCAACCGATCAAGTGTCTATGAGCTTGCCTACCTATGAAGACATCAAGCAGTTCATAGATCAAGACATCAAGATATGATGGAAACAACATCATTGCAAGCAGCACCATGAACAAGAGTTGAAGGCAGTACACTGTATGCAACGAATGAAAGAGGAAGGTCGTTGACAACACAAAGGCAGAACAAAGTTGCAAGCTCAAGCAGACCCACTAGTGATGAAGGAAACTTTGGAGATTCAGGCTATTTGGTGAGGAAGCGACATGAAGATCACGCGAAGATAGAGAAAAAAATAGAGAAAGAGTTGCATGTGCTGAAGCAGCAACTCAAGGAAGAACATGAGCTGCATAGACGAGAGAATGAGTTGCAACAGAAACATGTACAGTAGTGGGCGCTACATGCACTCATGGATGAAACTGCACCCATACAAGTTATAGATCCATCCCAACAGCTGGCACAGAGCATACATGGTGATCATTGTTGTTGATCGCATGCGAGGGAATTCAACAGCATGCATGTCATTGTGTGCACGCATGCGATCCAAACCATTCAGCACACTCACCAAGGCAAAGACAAGAAGCAAGTCCAACTGGAGCTGAACATGCAGTTGATAGTTGATGTGCATGACCACCAACACACACTAGAAGATCAGCACGGACACTATGCATCAGTGTGTTTCCGGTTCAGTCGCACCCAAGAAGACCATGCACATGCTAGAAGACGAGTGGGATGAAGGAGCCATACCAATGCACCCAGATGCAATAGAGGCAAGAGTTTGCTTCAGCAAGACATCACCATGGAGTGCATGCACACCATCATGGACAACCAGGCTTGGCATCAGCTCTCCACCTTCACCATCACAAGCATGTCAAAGAGTTGGTCTCACCACAACAAACTGGGTGTCATTAATGTCTTGCATGGCTTGCTTAAGCCATTTTGTCTCACATGAGCACATGTGCATTATAATGTAACGTCTTGTCAAGTGGAAGTTCAAGTGTCCACAGTTGGATGTAACAGTCATAGAGTAGATGAAGAGTCATGAGGGTAGATGAATTGTTACAAAGGGGAATGTCAAGGGTCACCCCACCCTTGGCTATAAATAGAACCTCATAACTCATTGAAATGGATTTTGGTCAGCCAAGCTTCTGATAGGAGTATCTTAGAGAAAGCTTGGACAGTATTGTAACGAGCCTTGGTTTCTCCACTGCGCAGAGCCAATATATATCTTTTGAGGAACAAGTGGTTGTGGTTGTAACGTTCCACTATTAGGACTAGTGGGGGTACATGGATGTATTGTATGGTTGGAACTTACACTTCTTAATATAACAGAGCCAACCCGTTTTCATGCATATGTTGTTATTGTAGTTGGACTATTCTGGTTGTTGTAGCAATGTATGTTATTTAACTTACGCATTTGTGTATCAACTATTTTGTATGCAATTGTATGAATCTTGTTGTAGATGTGTTGTTGGTTTGAACATCACCTTGGATTTCCAGCTATCTCGCTTTCCAGCCGGTGATGCATCTTTACTCATGTGTTCCCTTCCAATCTGAGTACTATTACAGGCTTCCAAGGGGCGCACTCACCTCACCCTCTTTGTGTTAGAACCTCTCATGCACCTTCCTTGGCTTACTGTCGTTGTCACACCCTTGCTACCAACACAGACATCTTACTTTCCTTTATGTGAAATCGCAGTCAAGGCATTATCATACGACCCACTGTTGGGACTCCTATACCAAACAGTCTGAGGTCTAATTGGGACTTCTTACCATGGAGATCCCATTACATGTTGGCGAGTCTAGCACCGTCAACGGAAACCAAGACAAAAGTTGTCCACATTGGTCATTGAATTTCCAATCATATTTTCAGAATTGTTGAAGTTAGCGACACCATTAAATGAAGGATGATTCCCATTCCTTCTTATCATGGAAAAAAGATGTTACTGCAATTTCGTTTGTTGTTTCTCCTTTTGTATTTGGATTTCCCTTGCTTTCATTTGTTGTACCTGCAAAACATGCACATGTATTTACAAACAAGACCATTATTACATGGTTGTTAATCCTCACTTGAGACATAGTAGATGTTCCTAGGTTCTAGCATAGCATTCCATTTAGTATACCATTTAGTATAGCATTCTATTTAGAAGGAACTTGAAGTAACAAAACAACACATTATCATTCCCATTGAAGTAACTACCATCAAGTATACTTATGATCAGCTAAATTATAGTTTTTCTTAAATGTACAACTATGACGTATATAATAGGTGTTTTCCCTCACGTTTCTTAGATCTATGTTGATGTAAGGATCGCGCATTGGAGTTCGAAACTACTGTGTATATAATAGTAGCTTTCCATAGTAGACTGAAAAATTCAAAAGTAAGCCTGTCTTGCCCCATATTTTCCTAACATATTCACTCTAAGATGTGGGTAAAAAGAAAGGTTTGTGTATAGCCCGGGCACTCACTCACTGGTGGATCATAAGCTTCCTTGAAAGGTCATTGGTTAAAAGAATCCACGCTAGAGAAATTATCTTCTGTAGTGGGGTGAGGCAAGGCTTTATGCTTCTGCTTGGTTGAAGTGTGATGCGCAAGGGTGCCTAATACATGAGCTATTAGGGTCAAAGAACTGAGGCTAAGGGGATGCAAGCCCAAGTATGAAAATGTTGACACCCACTCGAATTGAATGGGATGGTGGACGCGCTCGTGGATGGGATGAAAAAATCTAGATTTGGTTTCACCCATATTTGGTAGCAAGTTTTGTGACCCCTCAATACGAGATGATCAATTATTGTTGGGGGAATCTATTCAAGGCTTAAGTGACCCATGTGTATAACTATGGAAGTGAAAAGCATCGCTTTATGTCATAACACTTAGAATCTATTAGTTATGTGCCTGGGGGAAGCGAAAAGCACGAAGACATGGGAAGTACATGATATCAATGGTGTGGATGAGTGGCCAAGAGATGGGCCAAAAAATTTATTTATAGAAAATTAATTACATTATATGAAGCTCACATAATTTTACGTGTTGACGTAGTTCTCAACGGTATTTATCCTTGGCACCTTCTAACATTATAAACACTTGTCCATCTTTATACATCATCTGACCATGCACAACCTCAATTATATGGGATTAAATCCTAAGATTGGGAAATGGTTCTGATGTGAAAATCATCCTTAGTTGCAGAAGTTGCAATTCTTTCTATGTGGAAGAGCACTTGGACTTAAAAGGGAGAAGCAAAGCCACTTATCCATAACATCCAAGGTTTGTGGGGAAGGCCCTTTAGACCTTCTTTATGGGAGGAATTCTGAGGCCACCTGCATATGGAAATACGGTTGTACCCAAAACAATGGTTGTGGGGATTTCAATGGTTTCTAATGCATCTTCGCCATCAACTTTATATCGTGTAATTCTAGGATAGGAACGTGGATCTGCAAGCATAGTCATAAATTTTAGGGGAAGGAGCTCATTTCAAAGGGATCCATATAAATTTACCTAGAATTCACCTCACATCACTTGTTGGGGATGTGGGGGGCCTCACTATGAGCATGACTACCCTGAGTTACGGCCTAGTAACACCCGTAGAGAAGGAAAGGCACCAATAGGAAAAACATACAACCACCATAAAATCTATAATACGGTTGATAAACACCAATATGAACACCAATCCTCTATGGTGGAAATATCAAGAATGATAATTCATGTAAAAAATAAAATTCTATTTGATTATGGTGCTACGGATAATTTAATTTCATCATTTGCATTAGAAAAATGTGAGTTGGATGCCTATGAGCACGATGACTTTAAACAAGTCAATATGGCTTCTAGTGTAAGACAAGCAATAGGACATCATGTTGACTTATGTTGGGTAAACCTCAAAGTGTGTAAAACTGAGTTGAAGGCATATGTCACTACACTACAAACGTATGATGTAATCATTATAATGGA
Organism: Pinus taeda; assembly: GCA_000404065.3. Taxonomy (NCBI): domain Eukaryota; kingdom Viridiplantae; phylum Streptophyta; class Pinopsida; order Pinales; family Pinaceae; genus Pinus; species Pinus taeda. Next base: position 113,694 of record APFE030177765.1, read on the forward strand.
CTATCTAGAAGCCTATTGAGCTTTGGAAGACTATTCCAAAAATAAAGTGATCTATTTAGATTATAAAGGTATATCATTTGAGATTTGTGGTATCGGAAGAGGAGTGTCCTTGTGATTCATCCTAAATATGAAGGTAAAACATTTCCTTAGGAAAGGCTAAAAATTACATGTGGTCAAGGTTATAAGTGACATGAGGAGACCCTCCCTAGATCAACACCCAGTTTTATTAGAATATGAGGATGTTTTCCCTGAGGATTTGCTAGGATTACAACCTGAGAGGGAGATTCATTCCACAATCAACCTAAAAATTGGTGTGGAGTCAATATCCAAGACAAACTACTAGATGACATCTCCATAACCTTGTGATAAGATGTATTTAAAAGGACAAGCAACAGGACATAATGTTGACTAATGTTGGATAAACCTCAAAGTGTGTAAAACTAAGTTGAAGGCATATGTCACTACACTACAAACGTATGATGTAATCATTATAATGGACTAGCTAGAAGCCTATTGAGATTTGGTAGACTATTCCAAAAAGAAAGTGATCTATTTAGATTATAAAGGTATATCATTTGAGATTTGTGGTATTGGAAGAGGAGTGTCCTTATGATTCATCCTAAAGATGAAGGTAAAACATTTCCTTAGGAAAGGCTAAAAATTATATGTGTTTAAGGTTATAAGTGACAAGAGGGGACCCTCCCTAGATCAACACCTAGTTTTATTACAATATGAGGATGTTTTCCTTGAGGAGTTTCCAGGATTACAACTTGAGAGGGAGATTCATTTCGCAATCAACCTAAAAGTTGGCGTGGAGCCAATATCCAAGACAAACTACTAGATGACATCTCCATAACCTTGTGAGAAGATATATTTAAAAGGAGCTATTATATTTGTCACTTATTTAACCTGATATTTCACCTTGGGATGTGTTAGTTATTTTCATCAAGAACAAAGATGGTTCTTGAAGATCATGCATAGATTATAGGGATGTGAATTGAACCATAGTAATAATAAGTACCCAATACCTAGAATAGATTATCTCTTTAATCAAATGGAGGGAGTAATTATTTTCTTGAAAATTGATCTACGATTCAGATTCCACTAATTAATCCTTAAGGAAGGCGACATCCCAAAAACCACCTTTTAAAGTTAGTTTGGAAACTATGAGTTCATAGTAGTGCTATTTGGTTTGACTAATGCACTAGTAGTGTTTATGAGCCCCATCAATGGCATGTTTTGGAAGTATCCAAACCATGTTTTGTAAGTCTTTCTAGACAAAATCCTCATGTATTCCAAGAATAAAAAGGAGCATGAAGAGAAATCATGATTGTGTTGACATGATCAAGGGAAAATAATTTAGATGGAAAAATATCGATTTTTTTCCTTTCATAAATAAATTCATTACCTCAGTTACATCATCATAGGAGAAGGGATTTCAATTGACCCATAAAAGGTGAAATCCATAACGGATTCGTCGATGTCGAAAATACTCATGAAATATGTAGCTTTAAGGGGCTTGTAGGTTATTACTAGAGATTCGTGGAAGGGTTTTCAGATATTGCAAAACCCATCACCAAATTACAAAGAAAGGGATTTAGGTATGAATGGACATATGATTGTGAAATTGAAATAGTTAAACTGAAGAGATTACTAACCAGTACACATATCAATCAAGGTCCAGATGCAAAGAATAACTTCATAGTTTACATGAATGCTTCCTAACAAGGATTAGTATTTTTATTGATGCAAGATGGGGGAGTAATAACTTATGTGTCTAGGAATTTGAAGAAACATGGAGATTCGTATGCTACCCATGACTTAGAATTAGAAATGGTGATGCTAGCTTTGAAACTTTTGAGGCACTAACTCATCAGAGGAAGCTTTGAGCATAAGAATAACCATGAGAGACTAAATCATTTCTTCACTCAAAGGAATCTCAATGCTAGGTAGAAGTGATGGATTGAATTCACATGAAAGGAAAGGAGAATGTGGTGATTGATGCACTAATCAAAAGACCATGAATCTTCTCCCTGATACCATGGAGGGTCATTTTGAGGGAGCATGTGTTAGAGAAACTATTATAATATAGTTGGTATTTGAAGGTTATATCAATGTTGTAGATGGAAACAGGTAGAACGATTTTTTGATGGCTATACCCTTGAAACAAATGGACTATTGAGATTTCAAGGAAGAATATATATCCCTGAGGAAGGGAGTATATGAAGATACATCCTCGAGGAGTCACATAGGGCACTCTACTATGCACATCCTTGTGTGAAGAAGATGTATGCGGACATGAAGAAAAAACTATTTTGAGTAGGTATGAAATTTGACATAGTCTTGTTTGTCATCGAGTTTCTTGAATGTCAATGAGTGAAGGCTAATCATTGCCATCCAGTAAGACTCCTACAACCTCATAACATCCCTATGGTTAAATGGGAGGTCGTTTCTACAGATTTTGTTGCAGGTTTTCCACTCACATCACAAAGGCATAATGACATCTTGGTTGTAGTTGATAAGTTGACCAAAAGTTCCTGTTTCATCCCAATGAGAGACAATTATGATGTCACTATTGTGGCACGAGTGTTTATAAGCTAATTTATCCATCTAAATGGGTTACCCACAAAAATCATTTCTAATAGGGACTCTTGATTTACATCTAGGTTTTGGATAAGTTAGTAGTCAACATTGGGGACTCAGTTGAACTTGAGCACTGCATATCATCCAAAAAAAATGGAATGACTAAAAGAGTGAATCAAGTTATGGAAGACATGCTCAAAATGTATGTTATGGATAACCAAACCCAATGAGAGAAGTACCTACCATTGGTAGAGTTTTCCTACAATAATAGTTATCTATTTTGATTGAGATGCCTCCTTATCAAGATCTTTATGGGAGACCATGCAGGACATCGTTGAGTTGAGAACAATTGGAGGAAAGAATAATAGTAGGTCCATAATTGGTTCAAGAAATGTAGGTAAAGTAGATCAGACAAAGTTTAAGGAAGCAGAGGATATACATAAGAATTATGCCAATGCACATAGGACCAATCAAATTTACAAAGTGGAAGACCAAGTTTTTATTCATATCCAACCAACAAGTGCACCATTCAGTTGGGGAAAGAAAAAAGTTGTCTCCTTGATTTATAGGACCTTTTAGGATCAAAGAGAAAAATGGACTAGTGTCCTATCATCTTGTACTACCACCCAACTTGCATAAAAGTCATGATTTTTTTCATGTACTTGTTTTGTGAAATTATGTTCTGATGAATCTCAGAAACTCAATTAGAGGGAATTTCAATCATTGGATATGTGAAACATTATGGTTGAACCATTATACATATTGGAACATAGAGTTAGAAATCTTAAGCATCACTTGGTGGAATAGGTTAAGGTACAAGAGGACAAGTATAACACAAGGTCTACCACCTACAGAGGATCTATTAGGGATTATATGTCAAGACTACCCCACTTTTTTCAATTTGTGAAGCCAATTTTGACCTAGATAGCTACTTATGTTGAGGCCCTATTTGTATTTTCATGATGTTTGATGTAGGTGCAGAAATGGAGCACAAATTTTGATGAAGATTGAAATAAGGCTTTCCAATGTGATGGGATAGTCACAAGGTGATGTGAGGATAAATTTTAAATGTTTGTAAATATTTACATTAGGAAATGAGTTTTAGAGGAAGTATTTCCTAATTTAAATCTAGAATTAGTTTCCCTATTTTTTTTAGAAGGGGAAATGAACCATCACTTGTGACTCTTAGTTACCAATGTAGCTTTCTTTATAGAAAGGAAGAGTGTTTGAGAAGAGAAGGTGTTCGCTGAAGAGGAAAAATTGCAATAGTAGATAGGAGAAGCTCCAATTATAAGAGGAGAGGCAGAGGATGAGAGGTTTGGGCTGCACATGCCCACATTGTAAAATATGGTTAGCTTAATGTATGCATAATTTGATGAACAAATAATTGTGTTTATGTGCCTTTGCGTGTGTGTGCATTTTCCATTGTTTGTCTATTATCATTGAAGTTGTTTATCTTCACTTGTTAAGAATAGAATGTGTTGGAAATGTATCATAGTTGTATTCCTTCATGTCGAATCTAGAGGTGTCAAGGAATAGCATGGTTGTATGCTTTTGTATTAAATCAACATGCTTTAGTTTAAATATATTTTGGACTGAGTATATAGTTATTTGCTCGTATGGGTCAAGGATTGGGTGACGAAACATTATCTCCATCAATGTCAGTGGATATACTATGTGTAATTTTGGTTTGATCTTTGTGCATTATTTACCTTCGAAAGTGTGGCCTTATTCCATAGAGTTATATGAATAACCTGGGCATGGGCGCACCATCGTGGTGCTTGTCATTCATGTTTGATTCCTATGGAAAATTATATGGAAGAGTGTGTGATTGCAGGTCTATGCATGAGTATAATCAATACCAGTATATGGAAGTATTATATGAGAGCTTGAGAAGTTGTATTCCTGTCTAGAAATAGATCATATGTTGTAGTTATTTGTGTGTGTGTCTATAATCATTGGATTCTTCAAGTGTGTTGAATGCATGGGCATGGAATGACCCTTTCAATAGTGAGTGTGTTCTTGTATGAGGAGATATAATATTTGATGTGTTGATGATTTTTTGATGAACAAAGGCTAAACTCGGTGCTGAGGACTATTAGCCTCATTGAAGACTATGGTCTGTGTTGTATGGATGGCTCATGCAGTATGTGTGTGGTTGTGTGGTGTGCACATGAAGGATTGTAGACACCCATTTGCATGTTATCCATTAAATTGATCAACATTTCCTGCTATTGAATGTGAGGGATCCTCATGTGCGTTGAACTAGAGCACCCTGTTTCAAGTGTGTCATATCATTTTAATGATGTATGAATTCTCTTTGTGTCAAAGCGTGAAGGCATAGTCTTTATCGTGAATGGAGCGTTGTCTTAGGGAAACCTTAGCTCCGTGTGGTGTGAATTTTGTTAAAACCCCTTTTGTGACTAGTTTCGAGGGGAAAACATGTTAGCATTGCAATTCTAGTTAAGAAGGACATAATAACTTTAGGTTTGTGTTGGGGAGAAAGCCAAGATCATGGACGATCAACCTTGTAGAGGAGAAGGTTGATTCAATTTCCCAAGAATGAAAAAATATGATTTTCTCAAAGCGCTACAAAAAAAATATTTCGCAGTGCACTACAAAAATATTTCGTAGTGCCTACAGTAAACCAAGTTTGGGTTGTGTGTGGAGCTTTAAGAGATCGTTTTGGCGTGCTGATTGTGCCCTTGATAAGTTGAAGCCCATTTGAGTTGGGTGAGGTGAGAAAATGGATTATAAGGGGAGAGAATACTCTCTCTCATGGCACTTGTGAAGCAAAATCCAATGTTTTTATTCTGATTGCATATTTCAAATAATTTTTTTGAATTTCCAGAATGTGGATAGAAACAAAGTTGTGGGATTTTGTATGGAGTATCCTAGGCTATTAGGAGACTGTTGGGAAAACTCAACACATCCTCATCAAGTGGTATCAGAGCTGGAAAAATATATTTAGTTTGAAAACTCATACTGGAGGATACTTTGATGTATTTTGGGGTACGATTATACAACAGGAAATTAGGAAGTCATGTTGGATGTAGCGATAGGAAGATTAATATTTTTGTCTTGAAAAAGAGTGCGTAAGTAAAATCGATGCAGGCTATCAAGAAATTGAGGTGCAAGGAGAAATAAGCTCGCTTGAAGAGGCTTCAGTAGAAGAAGCATAAGGGACCTTGGAAGAGGAAATGTAGAATTATAGGATAACTTTATAGTGAAAAAAGCGTGAAGATAAAAGGAGCCTTACAACAATAAGTGAGTTGATTATAAGGAAGTAAGGTGCTCTTGGTTGGAGAGGAATTGGTTCAACAAGACTGTGGAAGATGAGTTCTTGTGATAGATCTTATTAACATTGAATACAATGTTTATTCTAACTCAACCATTAAAAGAGTTATGTTTGTGGGGATGAATTGGTAGCAAATTCCATAGTAAGTAAGTTATGTCATAAAAGGAGATGAAGAATGAAAGTCTCTTAGATGAAGAGGTAGTGAAATAACGTAACAATAAAACTAAGAAGATAATGATCGGTTGAATATGCAACAACCAACAGCTTTGAAAGTAGAGGATAAAGAGTGCTCAAGAAGAGGTTCTACTACAGAGAACCTAGAGAAGAGAAGATGCTAGGAGGATGACTTGGTATGGGTAAAAAGTCGTAGACTTGTTTGAAAGAAAAGAAGGGCTAGTTGTAGCTCAATAGTAGACAGGGATATTCACAAGAGATAGAGATGAAGATGACTATTGTTATTCATAGTGGGGGTTCGGAGGAAGGGAAAAAGTAGAAAAAGAAAAGTTCCAAGTCATTTGGACTCAATGAAGTGAGTGATGAAGGATTTGAGAAGAGAGCAGAGTTATGAGCAGAAAGGATGGTATTGAATAGGGAGGTCTTCAAAAACAAAGATATGATAGTAGCAGGAAGAATTCTATGGAAACAGTCTGAGAAGATTGAACAAGTAGGTAATGGTATTTTTTTTTTCCAGTTAATTGTGGATTAATTTTTGATTACAAGTAGAAGTGATGAGTGTTTGCAGCCGAGGATGATGACAAGGAACCTTGTGGTAGGAAGTGAGAAATAATAGTACAGTTCTTAGAGGAAGAAGGTGAGTGATTGCATACATAAGCTAGAAGACTTGAGAGTGCTCGGATGAAGATTCTAGAGAAAGGAGTTAGCAGAAATACTAAGAGAAAACTAGGCTTGGAAGAGATTAGTGTAGTATTTACAAACATGTTGACTGAGTCAACTTGTTGCAGTGACTTGTGTGCAGCTCACGATGAGAAGGGAAAAGCTCATGGAATGTTCAAAATGCAACAATAAAATCCTAATTTAATTTTGTCCTTGAATTAAATTTGGAATAAAATTGTAATTCCACATCTCATGACAACTTGTATTAGTTAAGTAAGTTCATTTGACTTAGTTGGCTCAGTGAATTTGAGTTCGGGGTCTGAATTGAGTCATGTAAAGTGTCTCCTACATTATAGGAGCCCTGGTTGAGTTTATTTTGAGTTATAATTAACTAATTCAGTCTAATTGTGTTAAAGTTAGTTAAAATAGTTCCAACTGTTGGAGGAACTAGTGGGAGATCTAGTAGTGTGGTGTTTCCTACAGTGGAGTGTGGTTTTGCCTGCAGCGATCAACTAGTAAACTAATGATTCACTCATAAATAACTCATGCATTTCAAATATGATAGTTACCCAGTTGATTTTGGAGTTCATGGACAATGTACTATCAACTGTATAATCATCTGAATTGTACAGGTGGTGCATGAAGTGAGAGGAAGGCCTACGAGGATTGTGCAATTCATATTGAGGAATTTCCCTAATTAATAGGGGTCTAATTCCCAAGGAAACAATGCGAGGAAATAGGGACTTGGGAAAGTACAAAATTGGTTAAGTATTGGTCTGGGATTATCTAGGAAGTTGTGAGACAGATAGAGATAGTGCAGAGGTTGCTCGGTCTTGAGAAAATCATTGTAATATTCCCATATTTTCTGACTAATGCAATATACAGATAGCATGGGTTTTTATTTTTTGGCTTTCCCCAGGAAATCATTTTGTAATGTGTTGATTGAATTCTTTCTCTTGTATGCTTCATGATTTTGTGATCATTTAATTGTTTTTGCTAATGAGTAGAGTAAATTGAAATCTATTGTTTTAGCATATTACATTTAGAAGTTTGAATCTACAAGTAATTTCTACATGGTATCAGAGAAGAAATCACTCTATAAGAGAAGAATGTGATTTTGTCTTTTGTAGGTGAAATCAAAATTTTAGTATCATACTTCAAAGCCAGCAGGATGTCATTCTACAGATTGGGACTCGAATATGCCCTTGAGGGTATTTTTAACTATATTTCTTGGAAGGACAAGATGGAGGTAGTGTTGGAAGACAATGGGATTAAGGAATTCATAGAAAAAGATATTCCTAAGCCTCAAACAGTTAATGCTCAAGATCTAACGGAGTGGAGAAAATGTGTTGCAAAGGTAAGAAGGATTAACCTAGAAGGAGTTTGAGATCATATTATCTCGAACCTCCATGATAAGGAGACTCCGTATGTGATGTGGAAGGCCTTGACAGACCTATTTAAAAATAATAGTAACCACAGGAAGCTAACACTAAATAAAAGCTCAGAAAAATCAAGATGGAGAAGAGTGAAAAAATACCAAAGTACTTGATCAAGTTCACCCAATGTCTAGATAATCTTGGAAGTGTTGGTGGTACATTTTTTAAAGATGATATGGTTAGCCTAGCACTTCTAGGCCTTCCCAAGCTCTGGCATAGCTACCATGACTCAATAAATGGGAGGGAGATACTACCAAAGAGGGAGCGTTTATGGTCTGACTTGGTGCAAGAAGATATTCATCGGAACATCAGAGATGGATCCTCATCCAAGCATGATGATGAGGAGAATTATGCCTTAGCTAGGAAGGCGAAGAAACAGAAAGGGAAGTCATCCCATTCCAAATCAGATTCCAGTGAGGGAGGCAATAATAAGGACATGTTGAAGATTAAATGTTTTCATGGTCACGAGCTGGGACACTATGCCATGAAGTGTCCGCACAAGAAGGTTGGCAAGAATCCCTTAGGAGGAACGGTAGATGAAGCTCTTCCGTCACAATTTGAGCTGGATTTCACCCTTATCGCTTGCATGATGACATCGGTGATGGGTAGTGTGTGGTATTTGGATATTGGAGCCACATTCCATATGATCGCCAGCAAATAATTATTCGGTGACTTGGAGGAGAAGGACATCCAGATGCACATCAAAATGGGAGATGATGGGAGGTATAATGCGATCGAAATCAGTTATGTTACATTTCATAGGAAGTTTGGTTCTCCCCTCACATTAAAAGATGTCATGTATGTTCCATTTTTGAAGAAGAATTTGGTTTTAGTTTCCATGTTGGAGGACTGTGGCTATGATGTGATATTTAGCAAACGAAAGGCCTTCTTTCATCACATAGCCTCATGACAAGTGAAAATGATCTGGGTTTGGGTGAAGAACCTCTACAAATTGGATGTAGAATATTGTGATACTTTGAGCACAAAAGTGGAGAAGGTGCATAGATTAGACATCAGTGAGTTGTGGCATAAAATATTAGGTCACTTGCACCACGAAGCTTCGAAGATCATGCAACAAATTTCTACAGGACTTCCCAAGGGTACACTAAAGAAAAGAGACACATGCAAAGGGTGTACATTGGGGAAGTACACCAAATCTACCTTTCATGATAAGGACAGTCAAGCGCAAGTGATCCTTGAAAGATTTCACTCAGATGTGTGTGGACTATTCTCGATAGCCTCCATGGCCAAGCAAAGGTATTATGTAATATTTGTAGATTTTTTTCTCGTAAGTGTTGAATTTTCTTCATGTAGAAGAAAGATCATACATTTGCTAAATTTTGTGAATTTAAAGCACTTACTGAGAAAGCCAGTAGTAGAAACCTTAGATATCGTAGGAGGGATAACAGCGGAGAATATGTGTCGAATGAATTCAAGAAATTTTTTGCATCAAAAGGAATTTGACAGGAGTTAATGACACCCCATAACCCACAACAAAATGGGGTGGTTGAAAGGAAGAGCATAAGTATTGTGGGGGTTGCATAGGAAATTTTACATGATTAGGGCCTATCGTTGCACTTGTGGGTTAAAGCATGCAACACAGTTGTATATGTGCATAACAAGAGTCCTCCTTGGATTTTAGGGATGAGTACATGTGAAGAAGCTTTTTCAAGTATAAAATTAGATGTGGCACACTTCAGGATTTTTGGTTCATCATTTTACTGTCATGTTGTCAAGGATGCAAGGAAGAATCTAGAACCCACAAATAAGGTGGGCATATTTGTGGATTACACTGATACACCTCAAAACTATCATGTGTACCTGCCATCTCACACGATGACAGTGGTTCATAGAGGTGAATTTCAATGAAGAGAAGGCCATGAGATGTTCCCTTGAGAGGGAGCTTCAATTGCATGGAGAAGAGGAGATCTTAGCACCAAATGAAGAACCTCAAGATGATGTGGAGTAGCCACATGTAGAGGAGTAGAGAGTGGAAGCAACCACTCATGCAAAGACTTCCAGACATGGAAGGAAGCACACCAGAGAGGTTGACATATTGATACATGATTCTAGAGAGAATGTGGGAGCACCCACATCACAACACAGGGAGAGGAGGTCACCAAATAGATACATTGGCTACATGTCTCTGATGAGTGAGATTGTAGAGATCGAGCCATCCTCATTCGAGGAAGTAGTGCAAAAACCAGTATGGGTTGATTCCATGGTTGAGTATGACTCCATTATCATAAATATTTTTTGGGAAGTGGTCCCAAGACTAGCAGACAAGTCAGTGGTGAGTTTTATATCAATTTATAACGTAAAGAAATTAGCATATGGGATTGTGGAGGAACACAAGCCCATATTTGTGGCCAAAGGTTTCTGTTAGGTGGAGGGAATTGATTACGAGGAGACATTTACTCCAGTAGCAAGGTACTATTCAATCATATTTATTCTAGCACTTTCAACATAGATGGGATGGAAAATATATCAGATGGATGTGAAGACAACATTCCTCAATGGTGTGATTGAGGAAGAGATGTACATTGAGAAGTTGGAAGGATTTGAGACCTTCAACAAAGAGATATGTGTGCAAACTCAAGTGAGCACTATATGGATTGAAACAAGAACCCTGTGCTTAGTACACCAGGATTGACAACTATTTCACTAGGTTGGGCTTCATCAAAAGTGAAGAAAATGCGAACCTTTACCATATTGTGGTTGAAGGTAATTTTTTTATTGAAGTATTATATTTCAAGGATTTAATTCTAATTGGTGATGAGAATTTGGTAAAATCTTGCAAAGAGGATCTTGCAAGAGAATTCGAGATGAAGGACCTAGGGCTCACACATTATTTCCTTGGTATGGAAGTATGGCAAGGAGATGAGGAATTGTTTGTCTCTTAGGGAAAGTATGCCAACAAGATACTGAAGAAGTTCCACATGGAGAGAAGAAAACCCATGGAGACTCATGTTGTGGGGAACTGGAGGAAGAAAGATGCTACTTCAGGTGAAGTAGTGGAGGCTACTATTTGTAGGCATCTTGTGGGTTCACTTATGTATTTGGTGAACACATGACCGAATATATGTTTTGTAGTTAACTAGCTTAGTCAGGTAATGGTTAATGCAACCAACTCTATTGGAAGGAAGCTAAATATGTGTTGGGATACCTCAGAGGCACCACTCAATTTAGTCTTTGGTACAAACGGACAGAGGGAGTGAAGCTTCAAGGATTCACAGATGCATACTAGGCAAGGATTCCATTTGACAGAAAGAGCACATTAGGGGGAATCTTTAGTATTGGGTCAACGGAAGTCTCTTGGTACAGCCTGAAGTTGAGATCAGTTCCACTTAGTTCAGAAAAAGCAGAGTACATGGATGCTAGTCAAGCAGCTTGTGAGGCTATCTAGATGAGGAAGATCCTTGTTGGGTTATTTAGTCAACAGATGGATCCTACAATGAATTACTGTGACAATCAGAGTTGTGCCAAACTCTCTAAGAATTTAGTTTTTCATGATCGGTCCAAGCATATCAACATCCATTATCACCATCTGCGATATTGTGTGGCAAAGGAGAATCATGTTGCTAGAGTAAATTCCTACAGAGGAACATGATGTTGATATTTTGAAAAATGTATTTTCAAGATGCAAATTCAAGTTTCATAGAGGCAGGATCGGGGTAGCAGATAATCCCTTTCTTGCTAAGAGGGAGTGTTGAAAATGCACCAAGAAAATCCTAATTTAATTTTGTCCTTGAATTAAATTGGGAATAAAATTGTAATTCCACATCTCATGACAACTTGTATTAGTTAGCTAAGTTAATTTGACTTAGTTGGCTCAATTAATTCGAGTTGAGGGTCTAACTTGAGTCATATAGAGTGTCTCTTACATTATATGATCCTTGGTTGAGTTTATTTTTATTTGTAATTAATTAATTTAGTCTAAGTTAAAATCAGTTAAACTAGTTCCAACTATTGGAGGAACTAGTGGGAAATCTAGTAGTGTGGTGCTTCTTGAAGTGGAGTGTGGTGCTACGTGTAGTGATCAACTAGTAAACTGATAATTCAATCATAAATAACTCATGCATGTGAGATATGAGAGATACCCAGTTGAGATTGGAGTTCAGGGATAGTGCACTATCAGTTGTATAATCATCTGAATTGCACAGGTGGTGCATGCAGTCAGAGGAAGGCCTATGACGATCGCACAATTCATATTGAGGAATTTCCCAAATTAATAGGGGGCTAATTTCAAAGGAAACATCGAAAGGAAATAGGGACTTGTGCAAGTTTAAAATTGGTTAGGAAATAGGGACTTGTGCAAGTTTAAAATTGGTTAAGTATTGGCCTGGGCTTGTCTAGGAAGTTGTGAGACAAATAGAGATAGTGCAGAGGTTGCTTGAGCTTGAGCAAAGCATTATAAACTTCTCATATTTTCTGACTAATGAAATATACAGATAGCAGGTATTTTTAGTTGTGTCTTTCCCGAGGAAATCATTGTTTATTGTGTTGATTGAATTCTTTCTCTTGTATGCTTCATGATTTCCTGAACACTTAATTGTTCCCCTTGATGAGTAGAGTAGATTCAATTCTATTGTTTTGGCATATTATAATTATCAGTTTGAATCTACAAGGAATTTCTACCTGGAAGAAGGATATTTTTTATTAGTAAAAGTCATAGTAAAGGTTCAGAGAGAATCCATAGCAGATCAAGTCAGGAAAAACTTGATAGAGAAGTAACTGAATTTAAATTACAGCTAGAAATTATGGGAGGATTGCTACAGAAAGATGAGGAAGGCCATGATTACAAATGAAGTCTCCAGAAGAGAGTGAGAAGGGATTTGTTGAAGTAGGAGTTGAGGCAGAGATTAAATGCTCAGTTGGAGGAAAATATCAAGGGAGTTGAGTTTCAACCATGGAAGAACAACCTAAGGGTGATTAACACATATGATGAAGCATATGAAGATTTGATGAGTAGCCTAAACACAGTAAAATTTCAGCCAGGTGAGGAAAGGTGAGGAATGGTGATAATTTTTTTTGTAGCCTAGAGCAAGGAGTGCTCGCAGGGTTCCAGCAAAGAGAAGCAGGAGGATAAAAAATTCCTTAACTCAGGAGAAAGTTTGGTTAGGTATCTTGTTGCAAGGTCGAGACATGTTACTACAAAGGCATGTTGCAACTCACAATTTGAGGTTGTCACGAGAAGACTAGATGCCTATGACTAGGAGTTCATATATTTTGTACCTTGGGAGTCTAATGAGGGTGCATAGATGGAGCAAAAAGTTTGATGAAGACTAAACTGAGGCTTGCCAATGTGATGGGATGGTCACATGGCGATGTGGGGAGAAATTTCAATTTTTTTTAGATATTTATGTTAGGAAATTAGTTTTAGAGGAAATATTTCCTATTGTAAACATAGCTTCATTTTTCCCTATTTTGTGAGAAGGGGAAATGAACCATCACTTATGACTCTTGGTTACCCATCTAGCTTTCTTTACAGAAAGGAAGAGTGTTTGAGGAGGGAAGGTGTGCTTAGAAGAGGCATAAGTGCAATAGTAGATAGGAGAAGCTTCAACGCTAGGAAGAGAGGCAGACGATGAGAGGCCTAGGTTGCACATGCCAACATTGTAAAAATTGGCCAACTTAATGTATGCAAAATTTGATTAACGAATAATTGTGTTTGTGTGCCTTTACGTGTGTGTATTTTCCTCTATATTTATATTATCACTGAAGTTGTTTATCTACACTTGTTAATAATAGAAATGTGTTGGATATGTATCATAGTTGTATGCGTTCATGTCGAGTCTAGAGTTGTCAAGGAATAACATGGTTGTATGCTTTTGTATTAAATCAACGTGCTTTAGTTTAAATATATTTTGGGCTAAGTATATAGTTATATGTGCGTATGGATCAGGGATTGTGTGATTAAGCATTATCTCCATCACTATCAGTTGTGTTATCACTCAGGTTGTTCCCTTCCTCCTGAAGGGAATACGGGCGAGGTAACCACTAACCAGCCTTTTGGCTACAGGTTCTAGCCTACCTCTAACCAGAGAGGGCTCTCTCTTTGTAATTTAGCTTTGTTTTGGAGTATTTTAGGCTAGATATGATACACAGGGTTTTGATTTAAGTTTGTTGGATGGTGATTTCAGGCAGAGCTGGGATGCAAGTCCAAAACAGTCTATACTATTGGGCAATGGAGTCAATGACGGTGTACTGCTGAAAGTGTTTCTTGGGGAAATGGTAATGCTACAGATCAGGATAGGCAATCTAGGAACAATTTTCAAATCTGGAAATGATGGAATGAAGTCAGGGAATGAAAGGCAATCAAGAATCTTTCATTATGCTAGCAGAGGGAAAGTGTATGAATATTATCCAGGAGCAATTAAGAATTCCTAAACAGTATTCAAAATGAAGGAATTAGTGCAAACATGAGCAGTTAAGAATTCATATTCATGACTAATCCTGAAGAAAACATAATTAATAGCAGAGATTGAACATAGGGTGTATTAAAACAAATCTTGTGTTATTCTTCTTCTCTGTTACCAATATTATGAAACATATATGAAATTTGCAAACAAAGAAAACATAAAACACAGTTCAGAATAACTTATTGTTCCATAGAATGACACAGGAATTCTGTAGCAGGTTCCAAAAAATCAAATCCACATCCAGACGATCATCAACAGTGAACTTCAACAACTTTTCTATTAAATAGTCTGAAAGTTTACAACGCAGTCCAGAAAGAAAATCACCAACCCCTAATACATTCTATGGGGAAGTATTTATACAAAAATGAGATACAAAATATCTTGCAAATAAGTCTTGATTCAATAACTTTCTTTACCAACTCTTCAAAAGAAGTAAATGAGGGAAATAAATGCTACAGTAATTGTTGGTGTGCATAGGTGTCCAATTTGTCAGAGATATTTGACTTTTTTGGACTGAATGAGACAGCAAGAGCTGCGTCTTTACTTCTGTGTTCCTGCATCTGCTGTCTTGCTGCGTAACTGTGTTGCTGTCCATACTTGGTCTATTATTAACGAGCTACAGTAACACTTTTACCCTTTCCTTCTGCTGTTTTTACTGTCTGACAGGTGGCCCATGTATCCAAATTTGCTGACCTATAACTGATCAAAAGGGAACAGAAATTAAATTACCTGGGTAGAATTTCCATCATTACTTGCCACCAATCCTCTGTAGGTAGCTGATGTCTTCGTATCTTTATGAGTGTTTCATCAGCTTCAATGTATCTATAAAAGTTGGGCTGGACCTCAAACAGGTGATTTATCTCATGTTCAATGTAAAATAGATTCTCTAATTTGTCATAAAGACTCTATCAAGAGGGATGCCCTGTTTCTTCTGAGGTACTTGAGGATGCTGCAATCTGATTGGAAATATAGTTATTCATTTTGGTAATATACTGTTCACAGGTCAGTAGTTTTCCAGCGCTAGTCAATAGGCTGGGTAATCCTCTGCTCTGTAATGCTGTCATTTTTATCTTGAAGTCATTTATTTCTCCCTGCATTTCCTGGCACTTTCTTTCCAGAGTCTGCACAAAATTTCTCCGGGTCAGCACCTTTTTTGCTGTCAGAATAGTATCTGTCCTGCTACTAATGTCTAATGCTGCCAACTCCTCTTTGGTATCAGTGTTCAGGAAGCGAATCATTTTATTGGCTTGCTCGGGCATACTTCCCAATGCTGCTCTAGCCCTTTGAGTTTCAAATTGAGCTAGGCCTATCAATTCTATTTGTTCATGTATGGCCTGAATCGATCACCATTGGTCAGTGATTGACTAGCCAATTTTGGCCCACAAAATCTTCTTGATTTTAGCTAAATTTTTGTCTAAAGTAAGCTCCTTCTCTAAGGCCTTTATTTTTCTCTCTAGGGCCTTTACTTCCCTGGTCTTCTCTACAACAGTCATCTTTGATTTGTCATAACTAACCTCAATTTTGGCTAGTTTTTCCTTGGTCTCCTGAGCTCAGCCATCTGGGTCTCCAAGGCCTTTATTTCTTTCATCATTTCCTCCATGCTTAAACTGGCCTATTGCAATGCTTTTGCTGTAGCTGCTGTTGAAGTTGAGGCACCTGCTGTTGAAGCTGGATCCAGGGGAGGCGCTGCTGTAGTGACTGCTGGAGGAGGAGTTGAGATAATTGGAGCTGTTTGGGATGGTTGAGAGGCCAACTCTGGCTGTTTCCCTTGTAGAGCCTCTTCCAATGCTTTTTATGCGTCCAACAGTCTTTGGTTCATCGTCATGAGCAGGTTGACCACATCCTCTTCTTCCTTTTGTTGTGCCACCTCTGTGGTTTTGGGATGTATGGTAGCTAGCAGCTTCAATTGTCTTCTCAGAGCTACTATGTCCTCCTCCTTTTTCCTTATTAAGGCCTGTACGCCTTTGGGATCCTTGGGATCATGTCCCAACTCAATAATGATTTCTTCCAAGGACTTTATCCTATTATCCTTGGCCAATGAGGAGGCTTTCTCCAGCTCTATTTGGGCAAAAGTATTATGCAAAGAATTTTGTAATCTATGGGCCATTAGAGCTTTATCTGCTAAGGTGGAGTATACCATTTCTCCAGCCTATTTATGCAACTCAATCTGGTCTATTGGATGGATGTCTTTGGCAAGAACTTCCAGATTGGTTCTGATATAATCTCTAGCTGACTGTGGCTGCTATACAATGGGTCTGAAGTGACTAAGAGTCATCTTCCCCGCTTGCATATCATAGGCTGCCATCAGCCTTTGTTGATTTGTAGGAACCATTCTTAACAATTGATTGTAAAGCTGAAATCTCACCGGTTCGTTTCTAGCTTTAATTTCAGTGAATGCTATTTTGATATCCGAGCCCTGCTTGGTCTGCTGCTTGGAGGATGAAACCTCCCCACCCTGCTGTCTCTCTTGCTCCTGCTGAAATGAGCTAGTAGATGTCTCCAAAAATGGAGGGATCTGCTGTTCAGATGTTCCCTCACCCCTTAGGTGGCCCGTTGTTTCCTCTGTGAACTCTTCTTCGAAGAAGGGGTTTAGCCTTTGTCTTTTCTCACCTTGCTGATCTGTAGATGCCCCTGTGGGTGTCTCTTCTGGTCTGTCCCTCTTTTTGGCTCTTTCCTCATTGAGAGGGGTTTGCAGTACAGGGATATCTGTTGCCTTTGCTTGTGTTGAAGGGCCTTGTTCTTGACCCTTTTCTTCATTTGTGGATGGTTGTTCTGCCACCGTACTCTGCTATTCTGAATGCTCAATTTCCTTGCCTTTCCCTACAGGTGGAATGGTTTCTTTTGCCGGCTGTTGTGAAGATGTAGCAGCTGATGTGCTTGCTGCAATATGTTGAGGCTGTGTGAAGGGGACCTGTGCAAAATAATCCAGGTCAATTCTTTTCTTATATTCTTTCATTTCTTGTTCTAATCTTTCTTCTTCAGTAAGCTCTTCATCTAATGTGCCTTCTACCCATTCTTGTTGATTAGCATATTGTTCAATGTGAGGGATTGGCTGGTGCACATATCCTGAAAGCTTGTGTTTGACTCTTCTAAAGCTTATGAAATGTTCAGGGTCATATGGTTCCCAGTAAAAGCTTTGTTTCAACATGAGTTCTTCGCTTAACATCTTGTCTACATCACTCCAGGCTTCTTCCCTTTTATTGAAAACAAAAGGACCCAATTGATGTCTAATTTTGAGCTGTGCCTTCTTGTTTTTTCCATGGAAATGAGTCAAATCTGCACTACTGAATTGCCTGAAATATTCCAAGGCAAAAAGTATCATGGGGACATATCTTGGAAGTTTATAAGGAGGCAACTCACAACCATAAATTCTGATCACTGTGTGGTATTGGTAGAAGTACCAATCCCCAATGCTGTAGCCCCTTGAAAGATGTAAGATTCTTTGCATTTCAACAGTGAGCCT